>JAULAV010005961.1:0-13417 GCA_030789695.1 Scilla litardierei
GATATTTGAGTGTCATCCATTGCAAGTAGATCTTCCTAATTAGCTTAGGCAATGGATTAACTACAAAATAGGGGATTAGTCACAAGTATTTATGTTTGCTCATCATTATCACCAAGTAGGGAGAAGTCCAATACTCAACATTCTCCCTCTTTTTGATGATGACAAACAAACATAAACAAAAAGATAAATAATTGTGCTTAATGAAAACTTACTCCCCCTACATAGATGCCAATCAAGTTAGTCAATAAATATTAGGGCATCTATATATCAATTGAAGTAAATGAGTAAGATATGAGTGAATTTAATTCAATAAATCTAGGATTTAAAATCCCTATTCATTGTATCTTACTCCCCCTGAATCTAAGGCAACTTCAATCTTAGATTCAAGTGTTATTAGTACGTACTTAGCACATTCATTATGAATCTGTATGTTTATTTCTCTCCCCCTATGGCATTATCCAAAAGGTGGGAGTAGAAAACAACAACAATCGTGCTAACTAAGACTATAAACAATCAAGAAGTATAAAGATATATATAAAATCAAAACTCATAAAATCACACCATATTCATATGTGAATAGAGGAATAAAAGTCCAATATCAACATTTGAGATATATGAAGAGTATATAACAACTCAAAATACATCACATCATATATATAATCAAATATTAAGTCCAATATTGTCTCAAAAACATACCAGAAGAGAATATATCATTCAAGGAGACAATATCACAAACATCACACAAATAAGATAAGCAATTATACTATGTATGAAACATAAGGCGAAACTGTAATATCATATATATATATATATATATATATATATATATATATATATATATATATATATATATATATATATATATATATATAGTGATCTTCGGTTGCGAAAAAACCCGTGCGAAAGCCCGTGCGAAAACTTTTTTTTATTTTTTTGAAATTTTTTTTTCAAAAATTCTTTTTTTGATGTTTAATCCATACAATTATATACCCCAGGGAAAATAATGGGTGAACCCGTTGGGCATTAGAGCACACATCCACCCGTTACAAATTTAACGGTCATAAAACGTGCGAATTGGATGAAATGGCTTGATCGAAGGCCAAATGACATTATTTCTCAACCATTATTTTTTGAGGGGGGTATAACAACATATAATGAGGGTGGAAAAAAGAATTTTTGAAAAAAAAAATTTCAAACAAAAAGATAAAAACATTTTCGCACGGTGCGAAATGTTCTCATTTGAAAATTTTCATATATATATATATATATATATATATATATATATATCTATATTATAAAACAGGGATGTTATCATGGGTTTTTGTATAAGAGTTTTTGATAAGAGATGAGAAATTGAGTATATATGAGGGATGTTGTTAAGAGAAATTGGATAAGATAAGAGAAATTGGATAAGATAAGAGAAATTGGATAAGTTAAGAGAAATTGATTTTGAATTTTTGGGGGGAAACAAAATTTTTGGGGGGGAAACAAAATTTTTGGGGAACAAACGTTTGCGTGGGGGGCTTTTTAAAAATTTTGAAAAAAAAAATCCCAAAGCAACCCTCATCCTCTCGCCCCTCGCCCCGCAGCCACCTCAGCCCCTCGCCCCTCGCCCCTCAGCCCCTCAGCCCCTCGCCCCTCGCCCCGCAGCCACCCTCGCCCCGTAGCCACCCTCGCCCCTAGATCTGGAGAAGGAAGGGGAAGAAGCGGAAGATTTGGAAATTGGAGATGGAATCGAGATTCTGCAAAGAGGAGGGAGAGAGACCGATTGCTGGATCTTATGGATCTCTTCTCCATCGATCACTTTCCATTCTCTCAACCGCACTTCCCCGTGGATTCTAGGGTTTCGCTCACCACTCCGCTGCTCTAGAGCTCTTTGCTCCCGCAAGGTTCAGTTTTTTTTTCACTTTTACCCTACATATTGCATTCACAAAGCTTCTGATCGTTCTTGATCTGGTTCAATCTAATCGTTCTGATTGTTCTTGATTTCTAAAAAATTTTGGTGTTCTTAATCTTTTCTTCCACTGCATTTTCTCTTTCATGAATGTTATAGTAATCGGATGCCTAAGCTAATTAGTGGTAATGTTTTGGACATCTATTTGGTATATGGGAATAAATACGGCCTTTTTATGATCTTATCAGTTGATCATTATTTATCCAAACATGAGAATAGATAAAATAACTGAGTAGTATTAATCAGCTGATTTTATTTTGTAGTTCCACTTTAAATCAATAAAAATCCCAATGTTTACCTTTCCACCATAAAAATTCACTTTTTATTCTGATTTTCTATTTTCTATACCGATTGTATCATATACTCAACAAAAGAGATCATCTAAATGAACAGTTAATGCAATTGCCGAAGGACCTCTGTCTTGCTCACAGCATCATAGTAGAGCAGGTCAACCTTCATCATTTGGTATTATGCTTTTCTATTGTTGTGTCCTACCTCACCTTCAGTTTTGGTGCACTTAAGGAGTTAATAAAATGGAATCTCATTTGCAACTCTGTGACAGGTGGTACATGCAACTTGGAGTTAAATAAGCTTTCACGTATAAGATTATGATAGTATCTTTCATATTTTAACTTTTAAGTGACTGTGGCCATATGGATATTTGAACAAAAATCATGTAATATAAGGTTACACTAAAAAGAGTCAATTCTAAATTTATGTGTTGCCTCGAGCAAATATGACTCAGTAACATGATGGGAGAGGCTAGAAGTCATGGAGACAACTTAAGTTACTGTTTAGACCTTTACATCTTTTCATTTTTTTCCCTTCATGAAACCTCAATTGGTGATATAATCTGGAATTCACAGTTGATGTTTTTATAGAAGACGAAGTTTGTTGTTTTTTCTAAACATAGTCACCTGACCAGATGTGTGAGAAAATATTGAATGTTGTGGGATTTTTGCTTATAAAAAGGCTAAGTCACTATAATAGTGTTTAGTATTATTTTAAAAGACCTGTCAACTTTTATTTAAGTTTGTACAACTCTGTACCTCAATTGCAGCTCAATCATACTTAGCAAACATGGAGCTTACCAGATGCAGGCAAACATGGAGCTGACCAACCAAGTAGCAAATCTCGATATAACTGGGTTCTGATGAAATAGAACTGATGAACAATTGGGTCTAATTAAGGTCTGGTGATGGTCTGGTGAGCCATTTGGCTGGTTATCAGTTGATCGCAAGGTTTATCAACTTCATTTTAATTGAGATGTCACCATGTTCATTACCCTGCCTTTTTACAATATCTTGCATGTTCTGGTCATTTCAGTCATTGGCTGCATCACCTTTTCACTATTTACATGTAAAATAATGAGATGTAAATCTTACAATTAGATGTGTCTTTTGCTGTTGAGTTTGATGATTTTTTTACTTAATGCAGATTAAATCTATGAAGGAGCAGTACTTGGCAGAACTCACTGAGTCTCATCAAAAGATTGCTATGAAATTGCAGCAGGTTATTATTCCATTTCTTGAACCTAGCTTATTTTCATTGTAGCCTTTAATATAAGAATAATGTACATGATGCAAAGCTTTAGCTGTAGATTCAGATGATTTCATTTTTTATTCAAATTTTTGTTTATTATTTACTACTTTCCAGAAAGAATCACTCATCCTCCCAAGTTGGGTTCAGTATATCCACCAAGTTTCTGTGTAGAAACTGACCATATGCCTAGGAAGCATACAGTGTGGGGATCTGGCCCTGATTTCACATACAGGGAGGCAATAAAGTGCATGTGTTTTTACATAACAATTCACCTCAAATTCGATTCACCCATCATGTTGTCTGATGTTAAACCTGCCTATGTGTTCTTTTAGGGTGCATACGCTTACATTTGAAGAAGAAATTCTCGAGAAACAATACGATAAGATAATCTGCAGCGACGGGTGGTTGTTCTTGAAGAGCTAGGGTGGTTTCCCAGTGAACCATTCTCAGTTCTTCGACGGCGTTCAAAAAAATTTTGATGGCATGTTTCATGATCCTCAGTTGGATCACCTGCATGAATACAACCCAATGTATGAGGTGTTGGTTCCATATCAGTAACCCTTGCTTATGATTGTGTCACTTAGGTAGGTTCCTCCGGCTATTAGGGCCCCCGATCATATTCTTGGGAACCTGGAAATGCCTATTCCAGGTATAATTTTTTTCCTGATTTGAGATTGAACATATTGCTTGAATAGAATTGATATCTGATATCTGATATCTTCTGCTGTGAGCTTAAGGTATGCAAGAACCCCATTAGAATTATAGATTCAGCTGAATTTTCCGATTTCCATCTTCTTCTTTATTACCCGCTGACCATGGTATATGAACGAATCTAATATTCCCGAAACTGTAAATATACCTGAAGAATTAATATCAGATTACATTAGAAGTCAAATTTGTAGCAGATGTGAGGAGTAGAGGGAATTAGAAGAATGATGGGGAATTAGTAGAGAATAAACTGGATATAAGCATAGTCTTCTATTCTTTAACAATTGCTTATATCCAACATTTTGATAATAACTGGGGCTTTTTAGTAACAAATTAACACCCGTTTGGCAAGTACAAGAAGAATGAAAATGCTTAAACACGCTTATTCACATCTTATTCTACTTTGACCGATCTACAAAATTGTTTTGGCTACCCTGTTGTTTAGAGCCCATGGTATGCAAGGAATCATATATTGGGTTGGCTTTTGGATGAAACTATGAACGTTTACACAGACTATAAAAATAAAACAGGATGCAATCAAACTGCACCACACCACTAAAATGGGATGCAGTGAACATCATAGTTATCAAAACATGATACCAAAGAACATATTTCTTGAATAGAATTAATATCTGATATCTGATATCTTCTGCTGTGAGCTTAAGGTATGCATTACTCACATATGAATGAGCAAGTTCCAAGTCCAATGCCAATGCCAATGCCAATGCCATAATCATTGTTTGCTTTAAATTTCAGTTTCCAAGGTTGGATTAATGTGCTGATACCTGTGCATGGAAAATACTGTAGGGATGCATTGGACACATGACTGGAATTGTACAATTTCATAGTTCACACAAGCATGCACAAGTTCAAATGCACATAGTTATAAGACATGAATGGCAGTTTAATTCCGTTTATTCAATGATATAACATCTTCACAATTTCTATCATGAATTATTGTTGTACAACATTTTTGAAGTTCTAATTTTCTAAGATATAACATGATATTTGAACTTCAATTAGAATCATTGTTGTATTTAAAAAACTGCTCATGACATGAAATTTTCCTAGAAACAAACACATAAATTAAAAACTGCTTCATTTTAGTTTTTTAAATACAACAATGATTCTAATTGAAGTTAGCAATAAATTTTTTTAATCTTGAAATTCACTTCAGTTGACTGATTGCGTGAACAAAAATCTTTCTATACTTTGTCAAACACAGGTACATCTGATGCAGAGCTGAAAGGTTCACTCACAGGAAAGAATGATTTGTTGATTGTTGGTCCAGGTGTACTAGGTCGCATGGTTGCTGAAAAGTGGCGAAAGGTTTGGCTCGAACTATGATAGTTTTCTTGCACTTTAAAATATCATGTACTTGATGCGTGCAAGGTTTCTGTGGATGCATGGGTAGTGGTTTTTTTTGGGTGTGGGGGTTGTTATGGGTGATAGGTGCGTCTGTGCGTGTGTTTTCCAAGATTCACAATGGTATTGGTACCATTTCATATGCTTTAAGAGTTGAAGTACTTTAGTGCCTGACAATGTGCACATGGCAATATCCATCCTTTCATTTCTCTCATTCATATGAAACGAGATTTTCCAGAGGCAAGAGTAATGTTCACGAAGACATAAAATAAAGGCTGGTGAATGTGGAAGTACGTTATTGTTGTAGAATAAGAATTTATATGTTTGAAGATAGGTTTTTTTGCATTACTAGCAAGATATTCAATTCTCTTTTCTTTAGTATGTGAACGTATGACATTATGATTGGTAAACTACTTGCTCAAGTATAAGAAAGTAGAATAATGAGTTACTATATGTCAGATGTTAAAGGTGAGGAGTATGTTTTATTAGTTTATAAGTTTGGTAAACCAAATAATGCAAATTAGTAATGCATTGGGATGATATACATATGAAAATATACAAATTTTAGGTTTATAGGAGGCCATGGTTTTTCTTGAGGCTGGATTTTATTCTCAAATCTGTACCAAATGATCTAAATTTTATGCATTTGCTGAGAGTTACTGACATCAAATTACAACACTTGAAAGAAATATTGATTTAATAGAAGCATGATTGTAAGTTGTGTTGCTAGATTATTAGTCTTGTGACAAAACTTAAAATCATTATTAGTTTTCTTGCAATAAATTTTAACCATGATTTTAAGGTTTGTTGGAAGAACATAAAGTTGCTGAGACCTACCGTACCTTTCCCCCTTGATTAAAAGAGAAAAACTACACTTACATTGTAATATCCCTTGCCAATATTACTGCAAGAATTTGGTAGGAAACTCTTCATGCGCGATACGATTACAGAAATAACTGAATATGGGTAAAATTTAGCAATGAATGTGATAGTGCCAACAATTGAATGTGCTATGACTGGCTACCATCTTAATGGACCAAGATGACTATACCCTACCTTATAATACATAGGTTGTGAACATGCGCATGACTTTTTGTATTAAAAAAGTGATCATAAAATCATCTGTTGCACCCTATTTTTTGAATATAGGAGTAAACTGAGTCTTCCAAATTTGCACTCATTAACAGGATCATCCAGACTCTCAAATTTATGGACAGACAATGACATCTGATCATCACGATGAATTGATGAAGTTAGGGATAAAACCATCATTAAGAGGGATGAAAACTGATAATCAGTTCCCTTATGTAATTTTTTGTGCTCCTCCATCAAGGACTGAGGATTACCCCAGTGATGTCAGGTAAGACCTAGGCAAGTCAATTTTGGAGATACTGTTCCATTAACAAACGTTGAACTATCTAAAAAAAGTTGCAATTTATGTTCCAGCTTCTTATGCAAACTGTACTTCTGTCATTTTCATTTTCATTCTTTTTCTTTGGCTGTTTTTGCTTATATCATGCCTTAACAAAGATGGATGCTATTCTCTATAGCCAATGTTATTGTCCTGACAACTTCCAGATTCTCAACATGGGAGAAATGTAAAGGGTTCCTTCTTTATTTCAAAGTTTTATGGTGATAGCCTGCCTACCAAGGATTTCCCATTATATGGTGATTGATATTTGCTCATGATGATGGCTTAATTTTTGAACCTTTTATTTGTTAATATACTACTGAAATATTGATTTTTTTATTTCTCATATCGTAATTCATTATTCTCCACACTTATCTTCTAATTCATTGGTTTCATCTTCCTTTCTAATTTCTTTAGTAAAAAAATATTATTCAATGATGCTTTATAAGTTTGCAGAATTTCAGTTTTTATTGCACAATCAAAACTTAGGTGCTATCCCGATTTGCTTTTCCTTAAGGTTTCAGGCCATCACAATCTCTCTGTTCTAAATTAGAACATTTGTTGAATTGCCCAGTTTGTTAATTTGTTGAATTTAGCATGTTACAGACTCAATGTTTGTGTATAATAAAACACCTAACAGGTGGTTTGATAATGCAGTACACACTTAAAGTTTCAACAAAAATGCAGACTTGATAAATTTACAGGTATTTTGTTATACACAAACTTTGCTTATGAATTTGCAAGTAAAATACAGACTACAAGTAAAATACAATGGAATGAATTCTTAACATTCAAGCATGTACAGATACAAATACACATTCAAGCATGTTTTGATGATTTCTTCTTCTTTCAATTTTTGTTTCCAGGTCCTGTTAATTTCCTCCTCAGTCCTCAGTCCGTTTTAATTTCTTCATCTCTTCGTAATCTATTCACAGATCAGGTATTTTTAGAGACTTTAATCTGCAATCGTTTTAATTTCTTCTTATTTTAATTGATTGAAAAGATGAATCGTATTTAAGATTTTTTGTGTGTTACTTTGGACATCAGTTACAACATGCAGAAATGGCATTTTTGTCAAGGAATTATCAACCAGAAATAATATAAAAGTTAGGGCCGTACCCCATTGATTTATAATCATGTTGTGTTGTCAATTACATTCAGTGTTTTGATTACTTATGTGAAGCACAATCCAAGGCATTATATCTTATCAACCTGATCTTGGTTGCTAATAGAGAGGTTTGGCATCTAGGCTCCAATATGGCAGCATATGTTCTGGAGAGCATGGCTACATTTTAACATAAAGTTAAATTATGTTTGTTGAAATGTCTGTTAGACAGCATGCAGAAATGGCATTCCAAGATTTAATACACCAAGAAAAGGCCAAAAAAGATGGGTTAGCATTAGCAAGCATATATATTAAGTTCAATAATTCAAGTTATGATATTAAAATTTCCATGAGAATGTAGGGCTTAAGTTGTATATATGGAAGGGGAAAATTGATTTCTAACAAAAATTACAAAAGTGATAAGATTGTGATCATACATTTAAGCATATTAGACATGATAATTGTTAAGTTTGCTTGATTGTTTGGCCCACAACCGATCAACTTAAGCTTTTAGGTAAAGGTGTTATCTGACATGGTATGGTTTGAGAGCATCAGATAATCAAGTAGTTATTTAATCTTATGGTATGGTTTGAGAGCATCAGGTAAGATTATATTGGGTAAATATCAATTCAATAAACCAAAAGTGGTTCAAGTGATGTGCTAAATTGAACATACTACAAATTCTAATATAATTTCAATTGATGTGCTAAACTGAATATACTCCCAATTTACTATTATGATCATAAATTACTAAAAAGATTAAAAAAAGAAACAAAAACAAAAACTGCTAACGATTGGTCTTTCAGAAGATAAATGTATTACAATGATTACACACAACAATAAGTGGAGGAAAGCATTCAGTTTTTGAACTATTTCTTTATATTTGTTACAAAAATAAAAAATCCCTATTGTCATACATTACATAAAGCTAAGAACAGATTAAAGTATTTAGAATCTTGAAAAATAAATTTGTTGAAGATACCTGATCTAAAATTCATATAATCTAAATGAACTAACAGTCTAACACGTGCATCAAATTTTCATCTAATTTTTATTGCAATATAAAATTATAATTGCCTACCAAACAATCATAATGCCATTATGATAACCAACCAGAAAAACTACTTCACAATGATACTAAGTAATGGAGGGATGCACACTGAATTAGAAAGTAAACTTACAAAATTATTTTGTGCAAATACCAATTTATTAAACCAAAAGAAGTTCAAGTGATGTACTAAACTGAACATACTCCCAAGTTACTATTATGATGTCATATTAGTTTTAAACATAAAATTACTAAAAAGATAAAAAGAAGAAACAAAAAAAAAAATTTATAACCTTGAAGCTGTTTATGATAGATGACATCATGAGCAGATGCACTGCTTCGCATAAAAAATCACTCGGTTAACTCCATATTGCTGCAACTGGGAAGATGAGATCACCTACAAAAAATTTGTAAAGTAGAGGAGATGAGAGATGATGACAGGAATAAAATGTTGCAAATTTGCAAGGGAATTCATCGTAGAAGAAAAGATCCCACGCCTCTTCGAATTCGAAGAACAATTAGATATATGCATGAATCTCTTTTTAATTCAAGTCCAACTCAATGCTGATAGTTTTTCTACGTTAAAATCTTTGCTGATCCATCTTGACCCTTGAGAGAATGCATGGAAGTTTGACCGGAAATATCCACTCATCTATCTCCCTTTTCCCCAAATTTAGCTCCCATCTTCTTCCTTTTATATTTTCTTCACTAAAAATGCACTGAAAAAATCCAAGCCAGCATCAAAATCTGTAGTCTGTTGGTTGATGCACAGTTCTGTGGTCTATTGTGGGAAAGAATGCAATAGCTTTACCATCTAGGATCTGTTTGCATTCTTCGAGATTCTGCTGCCTGCTTACTTCAAGCACCAATATCAACGATTCCCACAAGCCGATCAGGATCCAGGTCTCCAACACCAAGAAGCCCCTCTTCTTCAACATCAATCTTGCCAAGGTTTATGGGAGAATTCTAATCCATCCATTTATTCTCTTTGTTTTGCTTCTGGATTGTCTATGTTTCTTTTTTAAAAATTTAAGATTGATTGTTTGGTTCATATTTTTTTGCAGCGTCACATGCAGCAGCACAATGAGGTCGAGCTTTTTGCACTGGGAATGGTTCTTTTAAAAAAAACCATGTTTCCTGATTGTTTGGTTATTTGAGGGCACAGAATCGAAGTAGCAGCTGTCATGTGAATGGAATTCTGAAATGTTAAATTTCTGCTAGAATTGAAATTTTCAACGTCATAATTTTATGTAGTCCCCTGCTTGGGATATGTAATCCCCTACTTGGGCACATAAATAATTTTTCGAGCTTTGTCAGTAATCCCCTACTACCATTGATTGATTCTTGAGATCTCTCTTCGTTCTCTATGTTTCTCTTTTGTTGGTGATGATCATGGGCATATTAATTTTGGGGAAGTGGGAAATCACTGGAATTAAGGGGCTGAATTTGGACTTTTATTAATAGAATTTTTTATTTTTTATGGTTATTTTCATAGAAAAGTTAAAGTTATAGATATTCGTTTAGTTGAAAAATATTAATTTCTACCTGTAAATCATTTGGCTACTATTTTTGTTCATGTTATTGTGAATATTTAATTCAACAATTCATTATTTCTGTCGTAATGAGTGAACTTACTATTTCAGTGGTGAACACTTTTAAATTCTAAAAAGTCTTTCGGTGTGCTGTTCGCACCGCCGCGTCGCCGCGCCGTTCGTGCATGCCCAATTTTTTTCCGCTAAATATGCAGAAGAAATTAGTTCAGAAACATAAACATGAGAATTATACGATAAGTTTTCAGTTTAACAACGAGTTTAACAACGAGATAAACTTGGAATAGCTTATGACGTTTGCATATTCAGTTTAACAATGAGATAAACTTGGAATAGCTCATGCCGTTTTGAGTGGAACTAAATTTTGGAAGAAACTAATATTTTTGGAAAGTGAAAATTTAGCTGGTTAATATCTAAAATGAATCATGTCCACATTTTCAGGGGAACTAAGATTTTGAGGGGTTAATATCTAAAATGAATCGTGCCCACACTTTCGAGAGAACTAGGATTTTGAGGGGGAAATATCTAAATTGAACCGTGCCCTCGGGCACGGGTTATAGACTATATATATATATGGGTATTGTTCCTCTGGAAAAAATTTGTGGAAATTTCTTCCCAAAATTTGCATCCCTAAAATTTATGGGGGGAGGAGGGTAAATCCAAAAATTTTGGGGGAACTAAATATTGCGGGAAACTAAATATTAGAATTTTTTGGGGGAGCTAAATAACAATTCTTTCATTTAATTATTGGCGGTTGTCTAAAATTAGTATGCCTAAGATTTTAATGAGAGATTATTTTAAATGAATCGTGCCCTTATGACACATGTTAAATCGAGAGAAAACTAAATTTTGTTTGAACTAAATTTTTTTGAATGAAATAATTTTTTGGGTGAAGTAAATTTTCGGGAAACTAAAATTTTTAAGGGAACTAAATTACAATTAAGTACTTTAATTTTGTGGGGAACTAAAATTTTGCGGGGGGATATCGTGAATGAACCGTGAGCTACGGGCACTGGTTGTATATCTCTTGAGGTGACTAAAATTTGTCAGTGACTAAAAATTTAATACATATTGGGGGACTTACATTTTTGTCAGTGACTAAAAATTTTGTGAGTAATTAAACAATGTGAGAACTAAAATCTCTTGAGGTGACCTAAATTTCTTGGAGAACTAAGACTTTGATTGGGGAAGTAAGATTTTGAGGGGGGATTTCTAAAATGAATCATGTACACAATTTCAGGGGAACTAAGATTTTGTGGGGGGAATATCTAAAATGAATCGTGCCCACATTTTCGGGGGGAACTAAGATTTTAATTGGGAAATATCTAAATTGATTTTGCGGAAATTTTGACCGTGGAAATAATTTTTTGGGGAACATAGATTTTGCGGGGGAAAATCTTAATTGAACCGTGCCCGCGGGCACGGGGTATGACTAGTATATATATATATGGCAATCTTCGGGTGCGAAAAAACCCGTGTGAAAGCCCGTGTGAAAACTTTTTTTTATTTTTTTGAAATTTTTTTTCAAAAATTCTTTTTTTGATGTTTAATCCATACAATTATATACCCCAGGGAAAATAATGGGTGAACCCGTTGGGCATTAGAGCACCCATCCACCCATTACAAATTTAACGGTCTCAAAACGTGAAAATTTGATGAAATGCCTTGATCGAAGGCCAAATGACATTATTTTGTCAACCATTATTTTTTGAGGGGGGTATAACAACATATAATGAGGGTGGAAAAAAGAATTTGGGAAAAAAAATTTCAAAAAAAAGATAAAAACTTTTTCGCACGGTGCGAAATGTTCTCATTTGAAAATTTTCCTCTATATATATATATATGTGTATATATATATATATATATATATATATATATATATAAGAGATATCACAAGAGTACAAGTCATATGGACATCAACATGTCCAACAAAATACATCATGATCAAAAAATACATCATCAGATAAGTTCATACATCATCACCAACTATCCATCATACTAACACAAACATCGAAGAACCACTCAACCCGATCGAAACAGACTAAAAAAATCTAGGTCACGGGGTGAGTGCACAAAAAGAACCAGCTGCAACCAGTGTTCTAAAAATCGGCCTGGGCGGCCGCCTAGGCGCTGGGCGGCCAGTAAACGCTCCGATTAAGCCCATATCGGTCAATCTAGGCGTTTTTGGGACTAATCGGCCGCCTAAGCGCTCTTGGCGGTGGTTGGGCGCTCTAGGCGGTGGCTGGGCGTGTTTGTCGGTTTCTAGGCGCTGGGGCTTTTCAAATTTTAAAAATTGTTAACACCCGAAACGGCGAAACCCGAGGTAATTTGAAACAGTTACGCAACCCGAAGAAATTTGAAACAGTAACGCAAGTTACGCAACCCGCTGTCGCCCTCTCGAGGCGCTCTCGAAAGTCGAAACGCCAAGTATATTAATTTATTAAATTTTTTACTCATAATCGAGTGACCAGTTACTGGGTTACTTATTATTTATTAAATAATAACTATTAACTTATTAAATTCGAAACGCCCAGTAACTTAATAACTATTAACTTATTAAATTCGCAACCCGCTGTCTCCCTTTCGAGGCGCTCTCGAAAGTCGAAACGCACAGTAACGCAACCCGCTGTCTTCCCTCTTGGAGCCGCTCCGAATTCCCCCCTCTCCCCCCGTCACACGGCGTCGACGAACCCAACCTAGCTGCATTCTTTGCCCTCTCGGAGCCGCTCCCAAT
>JAULAV010005962.1:0-25000 GCA_030789695.1 Scilla litardierei
AATAAATGATATGAATTTTGGCCTAATTTTTCTTCTCTTATTTTTCAGTGTAAGATGGTGACCTACCGATTCTAACGAAGATTTTTGCGGATTTATTTGACATCGCAGAAATTTTCTAAATTTTTTGAAAGATATTGATCTTCTTATTAAATGATATGAATGTTAGCTTAATTTTGTCTTCTCCTATTTTTTAGTTAAAGATGGCGATCTCACAGTTACAACAAACATTTTACTTATTTTTCTGAGCTCAGTGTTATTTTCTACATTTTATGGAAGATATGTTTCTTTTTATTAAATGATATGATTTTTATACCCTATCTTTGTCTTCTCTTATTTTTTTCAGTTGAAGATGGCAATCTACCGGTTCAAACAAACATTTTGCTGATTTTTCTTAGTTTTGGTCAATTTTTCTACATTTTCTGGAAGATATGGACCTTTTTATTAAATGTTATGATTTTTTGGCCTAATTTTATCTTCTATTTTTTTAGTTGAAGATGACGATCACTCGGTTCCAACGGACATTTGAGAGAATTTTTCTGAGCTCCAAGCTATTTTCTCCATTTTCGATAAGATATGGACCTTTTTATTAAATGAAATGATTTTTATAGCCTAATTTTAACTTCTCTTTTTTAGTTGAAACTGAAATTTTTGTAGATTTTTCTGAGCTCGGAGATATTTTTCTACATTTTATGGAAGAAATGGGTTATTTATTTAAATTACATGATTTTTTGGCCTAATTTTAGCTGAAGATGGCGATCTCCCAATTCCAACGGACAGTTTTGCAGATTTTTTGACCTCGAGGCTATTTTCTTCATATTCTGGAAGATATGGATCTTTTTATTAAATCATTTGATTTTTCGGCCTAATTTGGTCTCCTCTTATATTTTATAAGAAGATGGAGATCTCTCGGTTCTAACAGATGTCTTTGCATATTTTTCTGAACCCAAGCTATTTTCTACATTTTCTGTAAGATATGAATCTGTATATTCAATTATATGATTTATATAGCCTAATTTTGTATTCTCTTATTTTCAGTTTAAGATGGTGATCTCCCAGTTCAAACGGAAATTTTTGCGGATTTTACTTAGCAAAGATCTATTTTCTGTATTTTCTGGAAGATGTGCATCTTTTTATAAAATGATATGATTTTTGGCATAATTGTGTCTTCTCTTATTTTCCAGTTGAAGATGGTGATCTATCTGTTCCAACGGACATTTTTGCTGATTTTACTTAGCTCGGAGCTATTTTCTGCATTTTATGGAAGATATGGTTCTTTTTATTTAATGATATCATTTTTTCCTAATTTTATCTTCTCTTATTTTTCAGTTGAAGATGATGATCTCCCAGTCCAACAGACATTTTTGGAGATTTTTCTGTGCTCGGAGCTATTTTCTACATTTTATTGATGATATGATCTTTTTATTAAATGATATGATTTTTTCACCTAATTTTGACCTCTCTTATTTCAGTTGAAAATGGCGATCTCCCGGTTCCAACAGACATTTGTGCCGATTCTTCTTAGCTCGGCACTATTTTTCTATATTTTTGGAAGTTATAGATCTTTTTATTAAATGACATGATTTTTTGACCTAAATTTATCTTCTCTTATTTTTAAGTTGAAAATGGAGATCTCTTGGTTGTAACGGACATTAGTGCTGATGTTTCTATGCTCCAGGCTATTTTCTTCATTTTCTGTAAGATATGAATCTTTAAATTAGTTGATATGCTTTTTATATCCTAATTTTTGTCTTTTCTTATTTTTTAGTTGAAAATGGCGATTTCTTGGGTCCAACGTATATTGTTGTGGATTTTTCAGTGTTCTGGGCTCTTTTATACATTTTAAGGAAGTTATGGATCTTTTTATTAAATTACATGATTTTTTGACCTAATTTTGTCGTCTCTTAATTTTTTTCGTTGAAGATGGCTATCTTCCATTTCCAACGGACATTTTAAGGGATTTTTCTTAGCTACGCGCTATTTTCTAAATTTTCTGTAAGGAATGAATCTTTATAAATGATATGATTTTTAAGCCTAATTTTTTATTCTCTTATTTTTCAGTTGAAGACGTTGATCTCCACGTTCCAACGGATTTTTTTGCGGATTTTTCTCAGTTTCGAACTATTTTCAAAAGTTCATTGAAGATATAAATATTTTTATTAAATGATATGATTTTTAGGCTAAGTTTGTATTCTCTTATTTTTCAGTTGAAGATGGCGATCTCTCAGTTCCAACGAACATTTTCTCGGATTTTTTGACCTCAGGGCTATTTTCTAAATTTTCTGGAAGATATGGACCTTTTTATAAAATGATATGATTTTTGGCCAAAATTTGTATTCTCTTATTTATAGTTGAAGATGGCGATCTACTGGTTCCAACACACAATTTTTCGGATTTTTCTGAGCTCAAAGCTATGTTCTACATTTTCTGTATGATATGAATCTTTATATTAATTAATATGATCTGTAGTACTTAATTTTTCTTCTCTTATTTTTTTAAGTTGAAGATGTCGATCTCCCGATTCCAACAGACATTTTTGCAGATTTTTCTGAGATCGGTACTATTTTTGTACATTTTGGGAAGTGATGGATCTTTTTTTAAATGATATCATTTTTTGGCCTAATTTTGTTTTCTCTTATTTTTTTAAGTTGAAGATGTCGATCTCCCTTTTCTAACGGATATTTTGCAGATAATTCTGTCCTCGGGGATATTTTCTAAATTTCCTGGAAGATGTCGATCTCCCTTTTGGCCTAAGTTTGTCTTCTCTTATTTTTCAGTACAAGGTGGCGATCTTCCGGTTCAACGGATATTTTAGCGGATTTTTATGAGCTTGATGCTATTTGCTACATTTTATGGAAGATATGGATCTTTTGATTAAAAGATTTTATTTTTTTTACTAATTTTGTCTTCTCTTATTTTTCAATTGAAGATTGCGATCTCCTAGTTTCATATCATTTAATCCAACAGCCATTTTTGATTATTTTATTGAACTTCGGGCCATTTTCTAAATTTTTTGTAAGATATGAATCTTTATATTAAATGATATGGTTTTTATAGCCTAATTTTGCCTTCTCTTATTTTTAAGTTGAAGATGACGATCTCCCGGTTCCAACGGACATTGTGGATTTTTCTAAGCTCGTGGTTGTTTTCTGCATTTTTTGATAGATAGATATTTTTATTAAATGATGCGATTTTTTGGGCCTAATTTTTTCTTCTCTAATTTTTCATTTAAAGATGGCGATCTTCTGATTTCAACGTACATTTTTGCGGATACGATTTGGATCATTTTATTAAATGATATAATTTTTTGTCCCGATTTTGTCTTCTCCTATTTTCATGTTGCAAATGGCGATCTCCCAGTTCTAACGTATATTTTTGCGTATTTTTTTAGCTACGTACTATTTTCGACTTTTTCTAGAAAATATAGATCTTTATTTTAAAAGATATAATTTTAAGGCCAAATTTCGTCTTCTCTTATTTTTCAGTTGAAAATGGCGATCTCCTGGTTCCAACGGACATTTCTGTGGATTTTCTGTGTTTCGAGATATTTTCTACATTTTATTGAAGATTGGATCTTTATATTTAAGATGAAGATGGCGACCTTCCGGTTCCAACGAACATTTTTGAGGATTTTTCTGAGCTCCAAGTATTTTCTACATTTCCTGTAAGATATGAATCTTTATATTAAGTGATATGATTTTTATATCCAATTTTTGTCTTCTCTTATTTTCCCGTTGAAGATGGCGATCTCTCTGTTCCAACAGACATTTTTACGTATTTTACTCAGCTCGAAGTTATTTTCTGCATTTTTTGATAGGTATGTTAAGATTTTTGCATAATTTTCTATTCTCTTATTTTTCAGTTGAAGATGGCGATCTCCCTGTTCTAACGGACATTTTTGCGGATTTTTCTGGACTCGGCTCTATTTTCTATATTTTCTGGAAGATATGGATCTTTTAATTAAATGGTATCATTTTGGCCTAATTTTGTCTTCTCTTATTTTTCAGTTGAGGATGGCGATCTCCCTGTACCAACATACATTTTTACGGATTTTCCTGTGCTCGAAGCTATTTTCAACTTTTTATTGAAGATATGGATTATTTTGCCTAACTTTGTCTTCTCTTATTTTCCAGTTGAAAATGGCGATCTCTCGGTTCCAACAGACATTTGTGCGGATTTTTCTTAGATCCGTATTTTTTTACATTTTTAGGAAGTTGTATATCTTTTTATTAAATGACATGATTTTTGGCCTTATTTTGTCTTCTCTTATTTTTTTCAGTTGAAAATGGTGATCTTCCTGTTCCAACTGACATTTTTGCAGTTTTTTCTAAGCTCCCGAAAAATTTCTTCATTTTCTGTAAGATATGAATCATTATATTAATTGATATGATTTTTATAGCCTAATGTTTGTCTTCTCTTATTTTGCAGTTTAAATGATGACTCCCGGCTCAAACGACATTTTTGCGTATTTTACTTAGCTCGAAGATATTTTCTGTATTTTCTGGAAATATGGATATTTTATTAAATGATATGATTTTTGGCACAATTTTGTATTATCTTATTTTTCTATTGAATATGGCTATCTCTCTGTTCCAACAGACATTTTTGTCGATTTTTCCGAACTCGATGCTATTTTCTTCATTTTCTGCAAGATATGAATCTTTTTATTAAATGATATCATTTTAGCCTAATTTTTTATTCTCTTATTTTTTAGTTGAAGATGTCAATCTCCATGTTGCAACGGACATTTTTGCAGATTTTTCTGTGCTAGGAGCTATTTTCTACATTTTATTGAAGATATGTATGTTTTATTAAATAATATGATTTTTAGCCTAATTTTGTCTTCTCTAATTTTTCTGTTGAAGTTGGAGTCTTCCAACGGACATTTTTGCGGATTTTTCCGAGCTCGAGACTATTTTCCTACATTTTCTAAAAGTTATGGATCTTTTTACTAAATGATTTGATTTTTAGCCTAATTTTTTCCTCTCTTATTTTTCTATTGAAGATGGTGATCTTTCGGTTCCAAAGGACATTTTTGCATATTTTCCTGACATCGGGGCTATTTTCTAAATTTTCTAAAAGATATGAATCATTTTATTAAATAATATTATTTTGACATAATTTTGTCTTCTCTTATTTTTCTGTTGACGATGGTGATTTACCGATTCCATCAGACATTTTTGCAGATTATTCAGACCTCGGGACTATTTTCTAAATTTTCTGAAAAAATGCATCTATTTATTAAATGATATGATTTTTGGCCTAATTTTCTCTTCACTTTTTTTAAGTTAAAGATGGCGATCTGCCGGTTCCAACGGACATTTTTGTGGATTTTTCGCATCTTGGTGCTTTTTTCTACATTTTATGTAAGATATAGATCTTTTTATTAAATGATTTGATTTTTATATCCTACTTTGTCTTCTATTATTTTTCTGTTGGAATATCTACTGGTTCCAACAGACATTTTTAGTGATTTTTCCTAGTTTGGGGCTATTTTCTAAATTTTCTTGAAGATATAGATTTTTAATTAAATGATATGATATTTTGGCTTAATTTTGTCTTCTCTTATTTTTTTATATTTAAGATGGAGTTCTTTTGGTTCCAACTGACATTTTTTGCGGATTTTTTTTACCTAGAGTCTATTTTCTACATTTTCTGGAAGTTATGGATATTTTTAGTAAATAATATGATTTTTTTGGCCTAATGTGTTGTCTTCTCGTATTTTTCAAGATGAACATGGCGATCTCCCGGTTCCAACTGATTTTTTCGTTTCGGGGCTATTTTTGTACATGTCGTGGAAGATCTAAATCATTTTATTAAATGAAATGATATTTTTGCCTAATTTTGTCTTCTCTTATTTTTCAGTTGAAGATGTTCTCCCGGTTCCAACAGATATTTTTGCGGATTTTTGTGATCAAGAGGCCTTTTTCTACATTTTTTGGAAGAAATGGATCTTTTATTATATAATTTTATTTTAAGCCTAACTTTGGTTTATCTTATTTTTCAGATTAAGATGTCGATCTCCTGGTTCCAACTGACATTTCTGTAGTTTTTTTGAGCTTCTGGTTATTTTATAAAATTTCTGTAATATATGTATCTTTAAATTCAAATATATGATTTTTATAGCCTAATTTTGTCTTCTATTATTTTTTCAGTTGAAGATGGTGATCTCCTGGTTCAAACAAATATTTTTGTAGCTTATTAGCTCAGAGCTATTTTCTATATTTTCTGAATGATATGGATCTTTTTATTAAATGGAATGATTTTTTTGCCTAATTTTGTATTCTCTTATTTTTTCAGTTGAAGATATCGATCTCTCTGTTCCAACAGAAAATTTTGCGGATTTTTCTGTGCTCGTGGCTATTTTCTTTATTTTTTTTGGAAGATATGGATCTTTTAATTACATGATATCATTTTGGCCTAATTTTATCGTCTCTTATTTTTTTGGTTGATGATGGAGATCTCTATGTTCCAATGGACATATTTGGGGACTTTTCTGTGATCATGGCTTTTTTCTAGATTTTATTGAAGATATGTATCTTTTTATAAAATTATATGATTTTTTAGCCTTTCTGTCTTCTCTTATTTTTCAGTTGAAGATGGCGATCACTCGGTTCCAACGGATATTTTATTTGTTTTTCTTAGCTCGGGACTATTTTTCTACATTTTTGGGAAGTTATGGATCTTTTTACTAAATGATATGATTTTTTGGCAGAAATTTGTTTTCACCTACTTTTTAGTTGAAGATGGCGATCTCTCGGTTCCTATAGACTTTTTTGCAGATTATTCTGATATCGAGGCTATTTTCTAAATTTTCTGGAATATATGGATATTTTATTACATCATATTTTTTGGCCTAATTTTGTCTACTCTTATTTTTCAGCTGAAGACGGTGATCTTCCGGTTCCAACAGATATTTTTGCAGACTATTCGAAGCTCGGTGCTATTTTTGTACATTTTATGGAAGATATGGATTTTTTATTAAATGATATAATTTTTATATTCTACGTTTTTCTCTTATTTTTTTCAATTGAATATTGCGATCTACCAGTTCCAGCGGACATTTTTACTATTTTTTCTTAGCTTAGGGCTATTTTTCTTCATTTTATGGAAGATATGGATCATTTTATTAAATGATATGATTTTTTGGCTAATGTTATCTTGTCTTATTTTTAAGCTAAAGATGGCGTTCTCCCGGTTCCACGGAGTTTTTTTGCGGATTTTTTGACCTAAATGTTATTTTCTACATTTCCTAGAAATGTAGTTGTTTTTATTAAATACTATGATTTTTTTTGGCCAAATTTTGTCTTCTCAAATTTTTTGGATGAAGATGTCGATCTCCCGGTTCCAACGGACATTTTTGCAGATTTTTCTGAACTCTATAATGGCTTTTCATCCAAAGTTGCTTCAATCAGGACCAAATTCTTAAAAGATTCATCATTTGTTGCCAGTTTGCATCTAGAGGATGGAACCGTTATTAGAACAAAGGTATCTCAACAAGATTGGGCTTTTAATCACATATGGAAGATATTGAATTGTTGTTTTAAAACTGTTTTCCCCCGACTTGATCATTTTCTACCAATTAACTTTGCAACACTGTGATATTTTGCTGGCCTTAAGACCCATGAGAATAAGGTAAATGCAATTACATTGTTTAGAAAAGTTTTTGAAAAAAGGGAGAAAAAGAGCGCTGAACAAGTGGCAATGATGATTGTATGTGTTATGCTCTGACTCATTTGCACATAATTTGCAATAGTGATAGTAAATACTTGGAAAACAATAGTTTGCCGACAAAAAAGCTTTCGACTAGCTATTTAAAAGTCTGTTATTGTGATGTGAATTGCTGTGACTTGTGTATATAAAACATGAAATATGGTTAGATAATTGTTTTGTTTCTTTTTTATGTTTATAATTTTTTAAGATTTGAAAGACTTCTATTCACCGTCCAGTTATCCCTTTTCACTTCTGTTACTTCTATATGCTAATCCTTAATCAAAAATGTTTTGTTGGTGATTCAAAGGTACTACTCGGGTGCGATAGAATGCAAGCAGTGGTGGCTCAATGGTTGGTACTTGCAGATCCCATTAGTTCTGGCAGGACAGCTGTCCGTGGATTGTCTATTTATCAAAAGGCCACATGATGAAGAATGGGGTCCACCAATTCCTTTCAGATGGAAAAAGGGCTGGTATCATTCCTCTTAATAACAAATAGGTCTATTGGTTCTTTACCGTTTGTACTGCGCTAAGAGGTAAATCTCTCTCTTTCTCTAGTTCACACATGCACAGACATGCACAAACATGCATAGACGCATGCATCCCCTTTTCTAATGACAAGGACTAGCTTATAGACCTGAGGGTGATTAAGTTTTGGAAGATTGCATTAAAATTAACCTTCACAACTGATCTGCATATTGATCCCACACCAAACTTGAATGGTGATGAGTATTTTCATGATTAAAGAGATTGTATTACTAAAACCCAATGTGATTCTGGAAAAAACAATCGCTTTCTTTTTATAGGCAAAGTCAGCTAGTTGCACATGAAGTATTAACATTATGTGGGTTAAGCGAGGGCTAGGGCATCTCGGGTAGCAAATGTGGGTTAGGCAAGGAGGAATGGCACATCATATGTAGCGACAACAGGTATAAAAACTCTTTTTATGGTTTATGTTCTTTTTCTAATTTTTTAATAATGTTTTCACACACAAAACACACCCACTTATTAAATGTTTGTTGCGCTGCAGAAACTAATTTTTACGGTTGTAGAGACCAGACGTTCTTCATGGGTCTGAGAGGGTCTATGTCTGTATCAAGCATGGTGTCTCATGCGTACTCCATAGGGGACGATTGTGTCTGGGGTTTGGAGGCCGATGATGAAGGGGGATGACTGATAGGGAGAGGAAGCTTGTGCTCCGTCCACCACCACCGACCGATGACGACGGCGCATACTGAGAGGAACATTGTTGTGTCCACCACCGCCATGCGTGTGGTTGTAACTCTATGTCAATACTTGTTTGTCATATGTAGTTAGTTGACTGATGTATGATATCAGCAACGATATGCAACTTTTGTAAAAAAATTATGTCACTTTAGTTTTTGAAAAAGATGAGGAAATAAAACTGTGTTATCTCAATGAATAATGAATGTGGTTTGAATAATATTATGTGTGTGTATTCATCAGGACGTGTTCTACTACTGCATGGAGATTTGGAATAACTGCAACCACATTTTTTTTAATTTTTTACATTTTCTACAACGTTTTATAGAAGTTGTAATAAATGTTAGACAACATTTTATAGAAGTTATAAAAGAGTTTTAAACAACTATTTAAACCAGTTGTAATATAAGTTTACACAATCTTTTATAAATGTTGTAATATAAGTTTACACAACTTTTAAAGAAAGTTGTAATATCGCTTTACACAACTTTTATAAACATTGTAATACACGTTTGCATAACTTTTATTAAAAGTTGTAATAGAAGTTTAAAAAACGTTTATTAAAAGTTGTAATATCATTATACACAACCTTTTCTAAAAGTTGTAATAGAAGTTTACACAACGTTTCAAAAAAGTTGTAATATTTATCTATTACAACATTTGCTTACGACAAATAGAAAAAGTGGTCGAATAAGCCGACCCTATTACAACTTTGCATATTACAACTGTTACGACCTGATGGTCAGCCAAGAAAATGAAGGCCCAAATAGTTAAAGCCCAAGCGAATAGCTTATTGGCTAGCCAGAACAAGAGCGAGCCCAAATGAGAAGCTCGTCGCTCGCTCGACTAATCGAGAAGCTCGCCCTACAAATGGAGAGAGAGGCTTGCCCAACTAGTCAAGCTGGAAGCTCGCCAGCCAAGCGTAGAGATCGACCGGCACGGTGAAGCTCGCTTTGACAACCTAGGCAGGAGGGTCGACTGGAGGAAGCTGGGGACGCCGAGCTCGGGCGTAAGCTCGACTCTTACCAAGGGCAACCCTCGACAACCACGCAGCCCATAAATATCTTTGACCAAGTGACGTGGGGCCACCTATGCCTCTAATTAATGTCCAAAGTTAAAGGCGATAACTGATGTCCGACCGTCGTGTCCCCATTAATGCCCAATTAAGGCGGTGCTAAAATATCTCTACACTCTCGCAGACCCATCACATCCCCATTAATACTCCAGCAAAGCGCCAGCTGGACCCCAGCTAAGCAGAAGCGATAGCTGATTGGACGATGATCA
Organism: Scilla litardierei; assembly: GCA_030789695.1. Classification (NCBI taxonomy): domain Eukaryota; kingdom Viridiplantae; phylum Streptophyta; class Magnoliopsida; order Asparagales; family Asparagaceae; genus Scilla; species Scilla litardierei. The sequence continues at coordinate 10,218 of JAULAV010005962.1, forward strand.
ATAGACTCTCCCCGCTATAAATACCCCCCTCCAGCCATCAACGAGGGGGTTGGTTGGTAGAAATAAAAAACACTCTCATTTACACATTAGGCTGGATATCGTCCACATATCTGTGCTTTCCATGTAAGCTCGCCACGTTAGGTCGCTCTACACTAAGATCGGCCAGCATGTCCTACCTCCTTCTAACAAGTCGCTTACTAAATTTACCATTGGAGAGGCCACAGGTTGACAGCCAACCCAGCCTTTCTGATGAGTTACTCGTTGTGCAGGAAGATCGGCCACTATTCCAAGCGGTCGGTGACCTTCGAGCGATCTTGAATCTGGCGTTTAGCCTCTAGTAAGACCCAATTAAAATGTAATCACCATATCCTTGATTCCCCTTTGTATAAATCTCATTGTTAGGGGATTTGACCTACAACAATTGGCACCGTCTGTGGTAATGAAGGGTTACACTCATGTCTGGCTACACACATACTTGTCACACTTTTCGCCATGGAAAGTCGCCCGACGTCACCCCACCGCCACCTCCAAGAAATCCAGGACGGCTCGAGGCACTAATCAATGATACTCTGAGGCAGCCCTTGGCTGAGGAGCCTCGATCTCCCGGAAGGACCCCCACTGGATCTGCCCCTTGAGGGGGTCGGTGGCTGTCATACAGGCCGTAACACGCAACGTCCATGCGATCTTTGCGGACTTCACCAAGATGATGGAAGACCAGGTTGTCGCCAGACCCGTGGGGCCCCTTAGCCCGAAGGCTCCCCTAGACCCCCCTAAATATGAGGCGGGACCTCCTCCCCCAGTTTGAAGAGGAAGTGGTCGCTCGACAAAGGCAGCCCAGCGAGGAAAATGCTGTTTGACTACGACAGCTGACCGTAGCCATTAGGGAAAGGCTCTAAGAGGAGAGCTGAGGAGTCCCCTACGAGGTAGCCCAGTGAGTACGAAATTTCCCTAGGCCAAATCTCGCTGCTGAAAGTCATCGGTGCGGGAGGTCACGGAGCCCGAGACAAGAAGAACGCTTGCATCGGAGCAGAAGCCCCCGTCGATCAGGACGCCATTCTCCTAGGCGTAATGATCACCAAGCGAGGGATTGAGGCAAACCCTAAAAATATATCCTCCCTCATCAACATGAGCGAGCCGAGGACGATCAGAGACTTACAAAGGCTGAATGGGCAGACTGTCGCACTCAGGAGATTCCTGTCAAAGTCCACGAGAGGTCCCTCCCATTCTTTAAAGTCTTGTAGTAGGCCATTAGTATGAGGAAAGGGGTGAGGAAGCCAGTCGAGTGGGATGACTCTTGCACCCAAGCCTTTGGCGAACTGAAAGCTTATCTACAAAGCCCACCACTGCTCACGAAGCCGGAGGAAGGAGAGCGACTTGGCCTCATCTAGTCGCCACCGAAGAGGCCGTCAGCTCGGTCCTAATCAAAGAAGATGTATGCACCCTGAGGCCGGTCTACTATGCTAGCCGAGTTCTTCGGGACGCAGAAACCCGCTATAGCCCTATATAGAAGTTTGCCTACTGCTTAACCCTGACGGCGAGAAAGCTCCGACCCTACTTTTAGGCACACACCATCCTGGTCTACACCAACTCGCCACTCGAGAAGAATCTGAATAGGTTGGAGAGATCGGGCCGGATGCTGAATTGGAGCATCGAACTTAGCAAGTTTGACATCGTCTACAAGCCCAGGGTGACGATCAATGGTCAGGCACTGGCAGACTTCATGGCAGAATGCACGATCCAAGAGTTTGTTGTCGGATGTTTAGCCGGGCACAGACCAACAAAATACCACCATTAAGGACACCCCCTCAACATCCCCATGATCTGAGGGCGAGCGATGGATCATCCACGTAGATGGATCGGCCATAGACTCGAGGAGTGGAGCTGGCATCGTGCTAGAGACCCCTAAAGGAAGCTTGCTGGAGTATGCACTGTGCTTCAATTTTTCAGCGACCAACAATGTGGTGGAGTACGAGGCCGCCCTCAATGGGCTAAAACTCTGCCGAAAACTTGGGGCAATAAATGTGCTGTTGATTAGCGACTTGAGGCTCGTAGTCCAACATATATAAGGCAGCTTCGAAGCAGCGAGGGCCTGATGAAGCGTTATCTAAAGTGCACCCGGGCCAAGCTTCAAAAGTTCAGAAGAGCAGAGATCCATCATCTGCCCCGATCGAACAATCTCTGGCCGTCACACTCTCAAAGTTGGCATCTTCTTCTCTGGCTGAGATAGGAAAGGCCATCTACGTTGAGAACCTTCTGACACCAAGTGTTGAAGAAGGCGAGCTGCTATGCGTCAACCAGGAGCCAACGTAGATGAGCCCAATTATATCATACTTGGAGACCGAGGCCTTGCCCGGAGATCGACTAGAAGCACAGACAATTGAAAGACGGGCCTTGATGTTCGTGATATTCGGCGGCAAGCTTTATCGGAAGCGTCATGCGAGAAACAACGTTTTGCCTTATTTGAAATGTCTCGGGCTCACCAGAGCTGAGCAGGTAATTCACGAGATACATGAGGGTCTCTACCTGAATCATTACGACGACCGCACCATATCACACAAGGCGATCTATTAAGGCTATTACTTGCCAACCATGTTGGACGATGCGACCAAGTATGTCAAGAGGTGCAAGGAGTGCCAAAGATTCTACAAGCATACCACTGCCCCCGTTGGCAGACCTGATTCCGATCATCAGCCCGGTCCCGTTCGCCAAATGGGGCCTCCACATCCTTGAACCATTCCTGCCTGCATCAGGAGGAAGGAAGTACCTCGTCACCGCCATTGACTACTTCACCAAATGGATCAAGGCAGAGCCACTAGCGCGCATCACCTTAGAGGATATGAAGAACTTCGTCTGGAATTCCATTATATGCTGCTTTGGGATACCCCACTCTATAATGACGGACAACGGGAAGTAGTTCGACTGTTCGGACTTCATAAGCTTCTGCTCGGACTGGGTCATCAATCTTCACTTTGCCTCCGTGATGTATCCACAAAGCAATGGTATGGTGGAAGCTGAAAAATTCATCCTCGGGCCCCTGAAGAAGAAGGTCGGCAACGCCCACGGATCATCGCTCGTCGAGAAAAGCTCGTCGAAAAGTGGGAAGGCCCCTACAAAATAACCGACATTGTAGGGCCGACTACCTACATATTAGCAACATTGGAGGGCAAGGACTTAGCTCACCCATGGAACGTCGAGTACTTTCTCAAATATTATCAATAAATTGTGGCCAAAATTATTTTTGTATTGTCTCAATTTGAATTACAGCTCCTCCCCAAAATCGGAACACCTCAACATAGGTTGGTTTGATCATTAGGAGCAAGCTATCTCGCCTCTGATAGGTCGCCAAAGGACCTGGGGCAAGCTTCCAAGCTATGCCGATACACTTCCAAAGATCAGGGGTAGGCTTCCAAGCTGTGCCCTCGATAGGTTGCTAAAGGAACTAGGACAAGTTTTCGAGATGCATCCAAACCCTTCCAAAGATCCGGGGTAGGCTCCGAGCCGTGCCCTTGATAGGTCACCGAAGGACCTGGGGCAGGCTTTCGAGTCACACCTCTAATAGGTCACCGAAGGACCTGGGGCAGGCTTCTGAGCTGTGCCCCACCCTTCCAAATATCCGGGGCAGGCTTCCGAGCTGTGCCCCGATAGGTCACCAAAGGACCTGGGGCAGCCTTTCGAGGTGCCCCCAACCCTTCCAATGATCCAGGACAGGCTTTTGAGCCGTGCCACCGATAAGTCGCCAAAGGACATACGGCATGCTTTCGAGCTGTGCCCCTACCCTTCCAAGGATACAATGCAGGTTTCTGAGTCACGCCCTCGATGGGTCGTCGAAGGACCTGGGGCAGACTTTCGAGCTGCGTCCTTACCCTTCCAAAGATCTGGGGCAGGCTTCCCAGCCGCGCCCCTGATAGGTCGCCGAAGGACCTGGGGCAGGCTTCCGAGCTGCGCCCTACCCTTCCAAAGATCTGGGGTAGGCTTCCGAGCCGCACCCCCGATAGGTCGCGGAAGGACCTGTGGTAGGCTTCTGAGCTATGCCCCTACCCTTCTAAAGATCTGGGGTAGGCTTCCGAGCCGCGCCCCGATAGGTTGTCGAAGGACATGGGGCAGGTTTTCGAGCTACACCCTTACCCTTCCAGAGATCCGGGGCAGACTTCGGAGCCACGTCCCTGATAGGTCGCCAAAGGACCTGGGGCAGGCTTTCGAGCTGTGCCCCTACCCCTTCCAAAGATCCGGGGCAGGCTTCCGAGCCGTGCCTCGATAGGTCGCCCAGGGCTCTCCGGACTACTCCCACTCCTTATCGAGGTTCTGATGTCGTGCATCACCCTTGAGGTCGAACCACTACGCTATTTAGGGATAACCAACGCTCTCCAATAATGTGCATTGCCAACATAATTGCACGAGTAAGATCTCTGCAAAAAATTTTCTAGAGTGTCTACTCAACGTTATGTCTTTCCTCGACCCGAAGCTCATCCACACCGAATGTTGGGGCATACATAGGGAGGGACAAGGTGTACGATAATAAACAACAAATTTTTCATTAAAATTGTCACTCTGATTAGACATCATTCTTACAAAAAGTCATCCGGACTTAAATCAAAAAAAAATGACAAGATAAGTTCGACCCCAATACCAGCCCGAAATCGATAGCTTGCCCTCCCCGACTATGCCTCCGCCTGCCCCCGCTAATCGCCAGCCGAAGTGGAAGCCTCCCCCTCTTTGTCAGAGACTGTCGATAACTGGGAAAAGTCGATCTCCAAGTTGGGGTAGTGTTTTGCCATCTCCTCCTTGAATCTCTCAAAGCCCATCTTCAGGCCCTCCTCAAAGCCCTTGGCCCTAGTCTCAGCCAAAGCAGGGACGAACTTCTAGAGCTGGTACCAGCTGACGGCCTCTGATCGATCCATATTTTACACCTTTTTCTACATTTGCATGCCATTTTGATCGCCCATATCGTGCTTTGCACGATTATTCGATGATATTGCGTTAATTTTCATTATTTATTTTTTTTTCGGATGTCAGGAAATATGGAGCAATCGGGAGCAAAAATGAGCTTAAGGGATTTGCACGTATGCCGAAGCATCGCTCATGGCCTTATTGAGGAGCTAACAATACGTGACGATGAGCGGGAACAGAAGAAGATCGATAGAAGCGAAGAGGAGTCAAGGAAGAGAAGAGTGGCTTCTAGATACATGCCACTCGGCTGAGTAACACAGCCCACTCGGCCGAGTGAAGGAGCATACTCGGCCGAGTACGACTGATACAAAGATGCCTTGTGTCGTAATACACTCGGCCGAGTGGTTACTTTCACTCGGCCGAGTAGAGAACTCCACTCACCCGAGTGAGTCAGGACTTCTGAAGGAAATCAAAGCAGACTCTCTGGAATTCTAGGGAGCATAGCAGAAGACCCACTCGGTCGAGTAGGAAGTCCACTTGACTGAGTGATGAATCCCACTCGGCTGAGTGATGCAGAGTGCCAGAGTGCCCGAACCCCCAGCTTCTCTGTTTTTATTTCGATCTGGCACTCGGCCGAGTGAGATTTCCACTCGACCGAGTAGCACCGCCAGCCTGTGTCGAAAACTAGGGTTTTGGGCTGTGCAGGGGCAATTCTGTCAGGATTTTTTGGACGTTTTGGGCATGTATTTAAGCCAGTTTTTATCCTAGCTTAGGGGGAGACTAGAAAATAGATTTTAGCTTAATTCTAATTGTAATTCCCCTTTGGAGATTGAAGAACTCAGATCTGGTTTGTCTATTTCTTTTGAATATTGCACTTTTATGAATTGTTTTCTTCTAAATCTGAATTGCAATATGTTTCCTCTCATTGATTTTGCTATTTCTTTGATAAATTGTGAGTAGATTTGTTGTTCTAGGGCATATGGATAAACACTATGGATATAATTTCAGATTTGTGATGAATGAATTTATATGTTGCTAGAATTGCTAGAAGGTTGGATTGTGATTGATTTATTACGGATAGCTAAGGATTTCCATTGGACTAGAGTTTGCAAGAGATTGGGCTCCGATCAGTGGGAAGGTCTAGATATCCGACTTAGATTTATAATCAAGATTCACTAGGTTTGGTTTGCAAGAGATTGTACCAAAGCTAGCATTTCTATTATAAATCTATACCCATATTCGTTTGCAAGAGATTAGACGAATACGAGCTATCACAATCTAGATCGTAACTCGAGTTTGCACAAGAGTGGGCTCGGGTTGTGATTGGAAGATGATGTCGATCTTAATGCAAGTGGCTTAGATTACGGTTTGTACGAGAGTGGGACCTAATCTAGGTTGCTATAGACCGGCAATAGCGCGAGAGTGTGAGCTTGGTTTCCTATTTAGTTACGACTAGTTCACCTCAATACAAGTCTAGTAACATTCAGATTCACGATTCACAAGGATGCATGATAATCCATAATGGGGATTCCCTGGCCATAGACACTTTTATAATATTGAATTTGGATTGTTAACTGAACGATCGTGACACCAACATTTCAAAAATCGTGTTTCCACCAATAGCTTAGTGATTAATATAGAGTATCATTATTAGTCCATCCTCGTGTTCGATACCCGCTCGTCACTACATTGTGCGCTTGCGGTAAAACTATAATTGTTTCCCGGGTGTATATCCGGGAGCGATCAAGTTTTTGGCGCCGTTGCCGGGGATGCGACGGTATTTTATTTTCTTTACCTAGCTATTTTTTCTTTTTAATTCTTATTTCTTATTTTCACTCTTTTATTCCTCTATTGTGCTAAAAATTCTATCTAGACTCTCTCTTTCCATGCATGTACACGAAATCAAAGGCTTGCCAAGGAGACATATTATTTGACCCTGAGATCGAGTGGACGGAAAGGAAGCTTAGAGCCGAGAGGAGATCTACTATAGAGGAAAATCATTTGGCTATGCCAGAAACACCAAAGGAGCTAGCACAATGTATGGCTAGGCTAGTCTCCATTCGAGATAGGCTACGGCCTAGGACCACGTCTACCACCTCTTCTATAGCTATGCCAGAGTTGGCGGCCGACAAGAAATTTGAGTTGAAGACGAGACTCGTAGTGTTGATGCAATAAGACATATTCCATGAGAATGCTCAAAAGAACCCACACTACCATTTGCAAATGTTCTTGGCGAAGTGGGCCACCTTCCAAATGCCAGGCGTGTCGACAGATGCTATTCGACTGCGTCTCATTCCATTCACTCTACGTGATAAGGCTTTATATTGGCTGAGGATGTAGGTCAAGGGGATCTTCACTACTTGGGATGAGCTGGCAAGTGCTTTTGTTAATAAGTTCTATCAGCCATCCAAGACTGTGAAGATACGAAGCGCCTTGATGTCCTTTCGGCAAGGCCCTTAGGAGTCTTTATATGACGTGTGTGAGTGCATCAAGGATCTCCAACACCAATGTCCCTACCATAGCATTGAATCGTGGGAGCTAGTGCATAACTTCTACAATGGATTGCAACCGAGCACAAAGCAAATAATTTATGCCACAGCCAACAAAGACATTTTGGCAAAGACACCATTGTCACTACTTGGGATGATGCTACGACCTTGCTTGAGGAGATGGCCTAGAATAATCAGCAATGGGCTGACGAAAGGGGACAATCTTCATCATATTTAAAGCCGACGAGCATCTATGAGACAAAAGCGGTGGCAGAACTCTCTACCAAATTTGATTCTCTTCATAAAGCACTAGATAGGATAGAAAAGTTGATGAGCGAGCTACATGGAGCTTCCAACGCATCTACATCCGGAGGAAGCATGCGCGACTAGCAGGATCAAAGCTAGGTTATGTTCGTTGGAGGGGAGCAATGAGACGGAGTTATGGAGTATGCTCAATACGTTGCCGACACTAGCGGTTATTGGGTGAACCCGGCTACTAGGGGTCACCCCGGATTTTCATGCGCCAATAATGATGGAGCCTTGACTCCACCACAATAGCAAACACCGCTGTAACAACCACACGCTCAAGCCCGGACTCTTCAACAATCGCAGCATCAACAAAGGCCACCCCAAAAACAAAACTATCCACCAAGGCAATAAGCTGGGCCCTATAGACCCCCGGGATATAATCAAGGATGGAGGGCACCCAAGCCCCCACACGCACAATCAAGATCGGAGCACGAAGCAAGGGTAGAAGAATTCATGGCCGATCAAAAGAAGACTAATGCGAAATTGGCGGCTCAACAAGAATCCCTCAATACCGTCGTGGCACAATTGGCGGAGCAACTCACATTGCTCAACAGGGCTAACGAACAATTGTCGGCTCAATCTGAACAAACCCCATGGAGCAACACCGATCACATCAATGCGGTCGTGGCGGTAACTACAAGAGGCGGGAAGGACACTACTCCCGCTGTGATTCAAGCTAAGGAATCGAGGGAGGAAATTTCGGTTGAGAAGGAGACAGTCAATGAAGAGGAGAGTCCAAAGGAGGCGAATAATGATGAAAAATCTGAAGTGGATGGGCCACGAAAGGATCGAATTTTATGTGCCACCGGTACCGTTTCCACAACGGTTGGCGAAAGCAAGAATTGAGAATAGGCTAGCTAAATTTCTAGAGTATTTGCGAGGAGTGAGCTTGAACATCCCGTTTTTAAATGCAATCGTCGAAATTCCATCCTATGCAAAGTTCCTTAAGGATTTGATCGTGGGAAAGAAGTGAATGGAAAGGGTCATGTTAGCCAAGCAAGGTACGTGGTTCACCAACAAGGAGAAGATGCCGACCAAGTTGAAAGATCCCGGTAGCTTCTGAATATCTGGCACGCTTGGAGAAGTCCCACTACAAAAAGCCTTAATAGATTTGGGAGCAAGCGTGAGCATCATTGGTTGACCGTGAGACGTGCACAATCCAAGTAGGATGCACACGTTCACCTCCCAAGCGTAGGAGTGTCAATGCAATATAAAAATAACCGGTGAGTACCGGGTCGGATCACAGGGACAAGTCGTTCTACGTTCATAAAATTGATCGATAAAGAAAAATAAAGTGTTTTACAACAATCTCAATTAACAGTGGATGAGTGGAGGAAAACGTGTGGAGAATCTAAAAATCTATCCTAAGTGGGTAGGGTTAGAGAGCCAAAGGTGGAGTAGGATCGCTAGGAGAGAAAGCATGGGTTGAGGGTTCATTAAATTTGGCGTTAATTAAGCTCTAATTACAGCATATAACACAATCGGTCATCCGGCTAAGGAAGCACAATCGGAATATTTAGCGTTCATGAACATGAAATTTTGCAATAGGGATGGATTTATTATCACGACACTAATCAAGTTAGGAGCATGGATTCATCTCGAATTGTGCTCTCTCGGGACTTAACCAATTAAATTTGTGCCCTAATAATCATCCAACATTAACATTCAAAATTGAGCAAAGAGGGAAATTAAGGCAACAATTAACAACCAACTCAATAAACCACAACCCAAGCAAATTAACACTACCCAATCATACTAAACAAGATGAGAATCATATAACAATTCATCTCAAGTTTCATACAAAAGAGGGGTATCAAAATACAATAGGAAAAAGGGGAGATTTCACCCAAGAGCTCTCCCAAATGAGCACTTCCCTCCTCCTATTTGCCTTCCTCCAAGCTTCTCCAAGCTCCACCAAGCTTCCTCAAGCTTCCATGGCCTCCTCCCCCTTCCAATAGCTCCAAACCCTAAAAAACACAAAAAACAGCAACAAACCGAAGCAAAAAACGCAGCTCCATTCAAATTTCGCATCCCAGGGCATTTAGCAGCATTGCGGGTCAGATCGGGTCGGATCCGACCCGCAGAACGACGCCCGCTCGCCCATTTGCGCACGCCTGCGCCATAACACGGAAACGGGCCGGGTCTGAGACCCGGCTCGCTCCTCAGCCGCCCACTCCAAATGAGCGGGTGCTGCACCCGCTCCTTCAATTTACGGAGCGGGCCGGCCGCTGGGCCGGCCCGCTTCCGCCGTTTTTTTAATTTATTATTATTTTTTTCTTAACAAGCGGCCCGCTCTAAGAGCGGGCCGCTGATGTGTTTTTTTTATTTAGTTTTTTTTAAAAGAACACCAAGCGCCGCCCACTGGGAGGAAAAGCAGGAATCTCGGTGCCACGTGGCACCACCAGATCGCGCCACGTGGCCCCCCCAAGTAATTCGTTTTCCTGATTTAAAACCCCTCTTTTCTCCTTCCAGAAATTATAGAAAATACCTAGGATGCTCAAAAAATTCCCAAAAAATTCTGGAAATTCTCTAAAACTCCCACGAGTACCTGAAAAATAGGAGAAGGAGAAATTAGTCCAATTGATGAGAAAATTAATACAATGACTATTAAAAATACAATATTGACCTCCCAAAATCCATATAAATTAGTCCAATTGCTCAAATAAATCCCAAAAAATAGCGATATGATCACAATAATAGCAGGAGCATATGAAAAATAGTAGTAAGCCAATAAGGGCGATAAAAACCGTATTTTGTGCAAAGAATGATAATAAGCGCCGAAAAAGACATAAAGTGAAAATATACCCAAAAAGAGCACAATTAAGCCTAATCTTTAGCACAAAATGGGGGTAGTTAGGGGGGAAAATATGCAATTTATATCCCGAATCAATCATGCCCCTAGCGATGTTCAAGAAACTGAATATGGAGACCGATCTCAAGGCCACGGACATGAAGATACAACTCGCCAATGGGCGAATCACTAGGCCTGTGGGGATAGCAGAAAACGTCCCACTGCATCTACCAGGTGGACTTTACTTGCAGTGCGACTTCGTGGTGATGGACATTAGAGAAGAGGGGGATACATCGTTGATATTTGGATGACCCTTCCTAGCCACTGCCAGAGTAATTGTAGATGTGAGGGAAGGAACCTTGTCCCTCAACGTTGGCGACGTAGCAGTTGAGCTCCATATTTCGAAAATGATGAAGCATATGCATTGGCCAGAGGAAGTGGACTATGTGGATCTCCTCGACGAGGTCATAGACGATGCCATGCCATTCGCCATTGGAGCCACACACGATGACGACCTTGAAGAGACCCAATTGCCAAACATGGCGAAATGATGGGGGACCCACCGGATTCTCTTACGGATGAAGAGAAGAACGATGTTGATGTCGTTATAATTAGAGAGCTATGCAAGCTATCTATGGTGAAGCACGTGAAGAAAGCGCCACCGACGAATAAATCTTCACCGCCGGTCAAGAAGAAGGGCGCCAAGAGCCCAAGCTTGGGGAGTCATCCCCCACTACTACCTTTGATGAGACACAGCCGAGGAAAGCCGACGAGAAGCAACAACTGAACCCAAGCAGCCTTCCCTGCAAGTTTGACACGTGCATCTCCCTTGCACCGAACATCTATCACTAATCGTGAACTCAAAGGGTCGAGCTCAAGACCTTAAACGATCGCTTGTTGGGACGCAACCCAACAGTTCTATCACAATTTTTAGTTGAATTTTCCTTTCATTTTTTTGTTTTAGATCTTTATTAGTGTATAGAGTCAAGAGTCTAGGAAGAACCTGACGACGGGCTACGGTTTTTCATTTCAGGAAAAGGATGATAGGAGACCATATGAACGGATGATGGCCATGGCGATGGGGAACACTCCAGGGATGCGCTCAAATGCCAAAGGGAGGAAGAAACTGACGGGAGACAAAAAATCAGAAAGTGTCGCAAAAACAGAGAGTCTGGAGATAAAAACAGCCGCCCTACTAGGCCGAGTGAAGACCCTACTCGGCCGAGTATGGTACTGCATAGGGAAGTCTCGAAAACCCCTCTCTGGAAATTATATGCCACTCGGCCGAGTGACTTTGTCACTCAACCGAGTGACTCAGACACATTTTTCACTTAAAACGATGTGAGTGGCCTATCCACTCGGCCAAGTGACTTTGTCTACTCGGCCGAGTAATAGTTTCTACTTAGCCAAGTCGTAACTTAATGAAAATTTTCGAAATATCCAAAGCAACTGTCACTCGGTTGAGTGGTTATCGTCACTCGACCGTGTGACCAACCCTATTTAACCCAAACTCGCGGATCTAAATCCATAAATCCCTAAATTTCCTTTCAATCGACTGAGCTTCCCTTTCAATCGCCCGAGTTCCCCCATCACTCGCCCGAGCCGCTGCCACGCCCGAGTTGCATGACCCCGCCAGTGCTGCCGCCTATCTGTCGCCGTGCACCTCCTCGCTGGCCAACGCTCGGCAGTCCTCTTACGCCTATTTCGCCCTTAATCTCATGTTCCCCATTTCGTATGCCCAAATCCGCCCTGAATCCAAATTAAACCATATTCACGCCTATTTCTCTTGATCTACCCCTCAATTTTTTGATATTCATTGCTAATCAATTGATTTTGTGTTTCAAGATAGCTTTGGGGAGATCGAGTGCCGATTTGGAGCTTCAGGAGAGGTGCCTCTTTGATCGAATTGCTAGCGCGAAGTCACGTTGTGTTTTGGTATACTCTTTCCATATTAGGTACTAGCACTTTGCGATTGTTTGCACATGTCATGGCACCGCGATGCCCCCACGCACTAGGTCTCGTGTACGGGAGCCCGCTGCCAAGCGAAAGAAGACCGGTGACCCTGGTCCTTATTCTGCTAGAGCTGACTCCCCGCCCCTAGCGATCCACCACCCACACTTTCTCCTCCTACTACACCCATTTCACCCCCACCAGCACAACCTTCCATGGCTTTCGACACGATGGGGATCACTTTCAGAGATGACGCACACCGTGCCAGATTTAAAAGAATCACACATCGTTCGATCGTCCCCTCTAGGTTCGCACATATTGCTGATCTTGAGCACCTAGGGGTATTCCAGGGGCTACTCAAATTATACGAGAACGTGGGGTGGCGTGATTTTCTTTCGGTATCGGTGGACACCTACATCCCTCCGAACCTTGATGTCATGAGTTCTATTTGTAGGACTCTCAGGGGTGCACTTTTCGTCTGATGTATCGTGAGTGCGAGATCACTCTCAATATGCTCCGAGCCTATTTCCACTGGCCCCCTGTCCCTGACCCCGATCACTCTTTTGGTCCCATGCACCACACCCTCCTTCTTTGATGCACATGCATTTTGGACCCTGATCACGGGATCACCACTAGCCTTTGACCCTAGCAGGGCTAAGGCCTCCTCTATCGTCCACCCTTACCTCCGTATTGCTCAGTGCCTTATGGCGACCACCATTCTTGCAAGGTATGAGCCTGTGATGATGTCTATGCCCTAGCTCTGTATGCTTTACGTGATGACGAGAGAGAGAGCCTTCGAGGGCGACATGGACGTCTTGGTCCCTGCCACTCAGATTGATATTGCCAGATCGTATCTCGACTGCATCATTGTCTCTGTCACCGCCAGGACAGCAATCTGTTATGGTGGTCTGATCACCCTGCTGGCACCTATGTGCAGGGTTGAGTTTCTTGCTGGCTTGCCTCAACCTACGGTCCCCACCTCCCTTTCTATAGATGTTATGGCCAGTATGAAGATGCTGCATCCTCATGGTCAGCACCACTGGGTATGGCTTCAGGGTCCTTATTCAGTAGACTATATGGAGCTTCCGAGCCCTGATCAGACCCACATTGGACCCCGCAAGTGGGGAGTGGAGACCAGAGATGGACCTCCTCGTCCCAGCTGCATATGTACTCGAGCCCGAAGACGCCCAGCAGGAGCCCCTTTTCGGCCCTTTAGCCACGAAGATCCCTATCCCACAGCCTGTACCCAATCTGATTCCAGCCACCGACGCTTCTGTCCACACCTCTGCCAACGTCAAAAGCACCGTTGCTGTGTCTACCACCACCACCATCACTACCTCTGTGCCGTCGAGTTTTTCTCCCGTTTCTTACGTCAACTTCGAGAGCGCCATCCCCTCAGCTTTTGAGATTGATGAGACTTCCCTCGTCCCACAAGCCGAGACCCTTTCCTCACCCGATTTCTCGACCCCTGGGGAGTCATCTTCTGTTGCTTTCATGACCTCCCCAGTCATCGACCCTTCTGTCTCCGCTGCCGCTATTTTTACCGAGAGTGTCGTGACATCTGTCCCCACTTCTATGGCTACGACCTCTCTGCTTATCTCGTCCTCTGTCACCGCATCATCCTCCTATACTGTTGTGCACACTTCTGAGAGCATTCCTGCATCTCAGCCTTCCACAGAGGCTGAGTGTCTTTTAGCTAGCACCGCCCCTCACTCACACCCACTAGTGGCCCCACTCGTCTATGGTGGCTGTGTGTGTCAGCCCCAGAGCCCTCCTGTACGACCCTCTGCTCCCGCTCCAGACACCCTTGTTCAGCATCTCTGTGTTATTGATGGAGTCGTGAGTGGGCTCAAAGCGGATTTTTGGGCTGTCGTCCCCACCGTTAGCTCTGTGTAGACACGCGTCACCCTTCTTCCTGATATTCAGGTCACCCTGAACCAGATCCTTGCATGCTTGCCACAGCCTCTCCCACCAGTACCGTGTCCCATCCCTCAGTAGCTTGCACCACCGCCACCCCTCCCCCACCACAGGGAGGCACTGACGCCCCTTCAGCAGCTTAGGCACACACTCGATGCCTCTGATATTTTTTACCACTGTTTTGGTTGATACTTTTTCTGCTGATTTTGCAACCCCTCTCGCCCCATATATTTTGATCACTTTTGGTAGGGCTGTGTATATATCCGTTTGGGAGAGAGGTGGTATTTATGGGCCTAACCTTGTATCGGTCGTGCATTTGTTATCCATTAATTTTCTCCCATGATCTGCATGCTCACCACATCCATCATTTGCATTCTGCACTTATCATATGCATATCCATTCCATTTTCTTTATATTTTTCCTTTTCATCATGAATGCAT
>JAULAV010005965.1:0-26619 GCA_030789695.1 Scilla litardierei
TGTAGCAACATGAAAATGTTATATCCGGAATAAGGAGGCGGGCCGCAAGTTGGTGCGCGTGCAAGGGAGCGCAATGGAGGCCGCCTTACCCTAGGGGCATTTTCGACTCCTCTTTGATTTATTATAATTGAGTGGTAAACTTGTAATTGTGGAGAGGGGGGTTTTATTCTTAAGCTAGGGCTAACCGTCATTTTATTGGCATGCTTGATTATCGAATTGTTTTGAGAGAGTTCTTAAGTAGATCTTAGGAGAGTGCGGACGTCCTCGCTTAAGGCGTCTTGGGAGGGTGGTTGCCACTATCAATTGTAAATAATTTATCATTTTTTTCTATTTTATCTATAAAAGTTCAAATTTTGCTTTCGGATCTATCAGAAAAATCTAAAAAACTTCTCAAAATTGAGAAGATGCACTGTAACAGGAAATTATTTTTGAGAATTTTTACCTTTATTCTGCGTTTTTATCTCTTTTTTGATTTCTTTCTCTTTTTAGTTTTTCCCTCTCTTTATTTGATTTTTTGAGATAAAACCTAACTAAAAAGTAGATTAATTTTTTTTGATAAATAAGATTAGATTTTGGATTTGGATTTGATGCCAAATATGACGCAAGACAGAAGAGACAAGAGAGTGTGATGGGGGAATTTGGGAAAAAAATTCGGGTTTTGATAAAATTTCAGGTCTCGCACCCCGAAGATCTGACGATCACCGACTCACATGCCTCGCACGCGGAGATTTTTCAGACATTACACCCAGGTAACCAAGCCAACTCTCGCACTTTAACGCAAATGATTTATGTTTGGAAAACATAAATGTTTACACTAATTTTCTCAAATTCTATTCAACTCAAGCATAATTAAAAAGTTGTTGTGAACGGTTATTTAACCGGAGTTGGTTTAGATTCTGGGCTATCTTAGAGATAGGCCTATACCAATGTAGCCCATATTTGTATTCTCCCCTCTTGGCTATAAATAAAGAGCTGGGAGCGCCTCCCCCAGTAGTTGATTCATAACACGTTATCAGCACGAGTCTCTAGAAAATTTTCCACAAAAATTCTTTTCGTTCGTTGCGAAGGCGAAGGGAGACGGGAGATCCACGCGGGCGGTGCAAGGCTTCCTTAATCGAGCGTCGTCATCCGCGTAGGGCTTCGTTCAACCGTCGCTATATCCGGAGGACGTATATAGAAGTAAAATAGCTAAAAACGATGTTTTAAATCATACGTATGATTGTTCTCCCATAGATCTCGCAAGATTGATACGGGGATTTGCTAGATCGCCTAAAAACGACGAATTTTTCAACCCAAAAATCCAATTTTTAGGGTTCCTCCCCCAAACCGTCCATGGCCGCACCCCCGTATAGGGGGGCCGGCGCCGCGTCCGCTCCCCCTACAGGGGGGCGGCCGGCGCCTTGCCGCCGTCCTCCTGCAGGGGGATCGGCGGCGCCCCGACCGCCGTCCCCCCTGCAGGGGGTCGACGGCCCCCCGCCCGCCGTCTAGCGGAAGCAAGGGGGCGGCGGCGACTAACCCTAGTCGCCGCCCCCAAAAACCCTACTGGGCCTAGAGCCCAGATTCAAAAAAAAATTTGACTGCGGGCCTGAAGCCCGCAGCCAACCTATGTGCTTAAGGCCAGCATGCCAGTTTTTATTCAAAAAAGGGGGGGCGAAGGCTAATAATTAGCCTTAAAAGACTTCTTGGGCTAAAAATTAATCAAAAAGGGGCGTTTGTGGGCCTAAAAATTCGTGAAAAAATCACGGTATATTATAGGGCAGTAAGCAGACATATAAGGGATTATTGGGGACTTGTGGGGGTTATTTGGGATGATTTAAAAAGGAAAACCTTTTCCTTCTACATAGAAAATGTCATTTTTCTTTTGGCTCTTGTTCAATTTGATTGATTAAACCCACATACTTTACAACCCTTGCATCGAATGATTTTTTCTGTAAAATCATCTATACATGCTTTACATCACTGGTTAATTCTTTGGATATTATCTGCGTGATTGTGCATTATATTTAAAACTTAATAATTAGGAAGCTCATGCGACCGCTCTGCCGTTAGTCACTTAACCTATGACGTTGCCCAGTGGTCCAATAATTATTAAGTGATTAAATTATTTATCCTCATGCGAATATAATTGCTTGCGATGTCTGTGAATGAAAATGTTGATGAGCACAATATTTCTGCATGAATGGCTAAATGTGGTTTTGGATCGGCTGTTTAAGTCCCACATTTCATTTCCTACACTTTTCTTTTATTTTTGAGAGAAATTGTAGTGAGGAATTTATGTAAATGTCAAAGGCAGAAGACCAATTTCCATGAAGACGGAGGCCACAATTGAAGCTGGAGATATTATATGGGACCCACGGGGTTTTCAAAGTTGTATTTTCTTTTTAAGCTGCAAATTGTGTAATATGGAATGTATGGACTTTGGACTCTTTTTTATGTGGGACTGGCCGATCCACACATTTAGCTTCTCATTAAATATTGCCTCCGCATGAAAATGTTTTCTTTGATTAAAATATTAATTCATGCATGTTTGTGCTCTGCTAGATAAATGGCTAAAATTGCAAGCGTTGATTTCGAAGTGCTGGATGCATCAGGTAAAAACTATTTGAGCTGACAGCTATATGTAAAGTTTCACCTGCGGGCAAAGTCCCGCATTGCTGCTGTAACAGAAAAAGAAAAAGTAAGCGATATAGAGAAGGCGCAAGCCATCATCTATATTCGCCGCCATGTGGACAAGACCTTAACGGCTGAATACCTTACGGTCGAAGATCCACTTGAGCTGTGGACTGCCCTTGAGGATAGGTATAAACATTAGAAAGATGTTATACTCCCAAGGGCACGATATGAGTGGGAGAACCTGAGACTGCAGGACTTTAAGTCCATTGTTGAGTACAACTCAGCACTTTTTAGCATCACCTCACGCCTGAAGTTGTGTGGTGAGAAAGTCTCAGAAGATCACATGCTGGAAAAGACGTATACGTCTTTCCATGAAAAAGATGCGATACTTATGCACCAATACCGTGAACGCAAGTTCACCAAGTATTCTGAGCTGCTGTCATGTTTACTCATGGCCGAGCAAAACAGAGAGCTTCTTCTCGCCACTCACAATATGCGCCCCCTCTACCAGCAGCTCACCATACCCTTTCCTTCAAAAAGAAGAGAGATAATAAAAGAAAAGAAAACCACAGAAAGGGGGACAACACAAAAGAACCACAGGACAATCACAGCAGCAAAAGAATGAAGGGAAGCACAAGTTCACCTGGCGCAGAAATGACAACAAGAAAAAAGACGCACACCCACTCAAGAGGGATTGGGAAGACCAGTGCCACAGCTGTGGCATGACAGGCCACTGGTCCAGAGTGTGCCGTACCCCACTGCATCTCCAGGAGCTTTATAAACAAAGCAATAAAAAGAATGTTGAAACAAACCTGGTGGCTGCAAATAATGCAGTCAAGTCCACAACAAAAGACTTCGAATCAGAGGACATGCTTGATTAGCCTACTACATTTATCTTAGCATTTTATTATGAGAACAATTTATCTTATGAGAGCTTTTTGATGTAATTTGATTTCCTTTGAATAAAAGTTAGTTTCTGAATGCAAATGTCTTACTCATCTTTTTAGATGGAATGCTCTTATGACTGCTTGGTAGACAGTGCTTCGACACATACGATCATTCAGGATAAATGCTACTTTCATAGTATTACACCGTATAAGAGCTCTGTAAATACCAGTTCAGGGCCATCGGATATAATCGAAGGTTCTGGGAATGCAACCTTGTTGCTTCCCAAAGGAACAGAAATTAAAATTAAAGATGCATTATACTCTCCGAATTCCAAACGAAACTTACTAAGTTTCAAAGATATCCGTCTTAACGGATTCCACTTGGAAACAACAAATGTAAAAGAAAATGAATTACAGTATGTAACGTCTCAAGAAAATGGAGTTAAAACCATACTTGAACGCTTTCAGAGCCTTTCATCGGGCTTCTACCATACAAGAATTCGAAGAGAGGAAGCAAACCTGACGGAGCACCTGAAGTGCCCGACATCAGCCAAATTTTTACTTTGGCATGATAGACTTGGCCACCCTGGATCTGTGATGATGCACCGCATCTTATCACAATCTCATGGGCATAACCTGAAGAACCAGAAGATTCTTCAGAAGGGAGAATTCCCTTGTGTACCCTGCTTCAAGGGTAAATTAATAACAAGGCCATCACCACTGAAAGTGGATATTGAGTCTCCAAGCTTCCTCGAAAGAATACACGGAGACATATGTGGACCTATCCACCCCCTAGTGGGCCTTTCCGGTACTTCATGGTACTGATTGATGCATCTTCGAAATACTCGTATGTGTGTCTACTTCCGACCCGCAACTTAGCATTTCCAAAGCTCCTGGCACAAATTATAAAGTTGCGAGCGCATTTTCCAGACAACCAAATAAAGAAAATACGTCTGGATAATGCGGGGGAATTTACCTCCCAGTCATTTCAAGAATACTGCCAGGCAACGGGAATAGAAATTGAACATCTGGTGCCGCATGTTCACACCCAAAACGGGTTAGCTGTGTCGCTAATTAAAAGACTCCAATGGATTGCACGTCCATTGCAAATGAAATCCCAGTTGCCGGTAGATGCATGGGGACATGCAATTCTGCATGCTGCATCACTAATAAGAATAAGGCCCTCGGGAGGTCAGAGTCTCTCTCCAATGCAACTTGCATATGGAACACCACCGAACATTTCTCACTTGAGAACCTTCGGCTACGCAGTTTATATCCACATTACACCACTTCAGAGGACCAAGATGGGTCCTCAACGTCGCCTAGGTATTTATGTTGGGTTTGACTCACCCTCCATTATAAGATACCTAGAACCCCAAACGGGGGATGCTTTTAAGGCACGTCTTGAAGACTGTGACTTTGATGAGACATATTTTCCCAAAATGGGCCTAGACATTGAAAAGTCTAGCGAGAAGCAAATGTTAACGTGGGATACAAAGAGCTTGACCCACTATGATCCGGTAACAAAACAATGTGATGATGAGAACCTGAAGATCTTACACATCCAGAACACAGTTCATAGATTACCAGACTCATTTACTGACAACCAAAAGATTGTCAACTCACACATCCCTGCTGCAAATACTCCAGTTAGGATTGCCATCCCAAAGGATGGATGCAATCCACTAGCAGCAGAAGTGCCTGCAGCTCAACAAAAAAGAGGCAAACCACCAGGCTCCAAGGATAAAAATCCAAGAATAAGAAAAATATCCGGAGACCTTGGAACGATACCCCCACAGAGAAACGAGCTCGTGTCCATACACTCTCCTCTCACGGAATCCACTGAAGAGGAACTGCCGGGAGAAACTGAAATATCACTAAATTATGTACGTACATGGGAGGTATTGGACAGAAAGAGTACAGTCGTCGACGATGACTTCGTGTTTCACATCGCTATTCACGTCGCCGGAAGCGACGATGATAATGATCCACATTCCGTTGCTGAATGCAAACGTAGAAATGACTAGCCAAAGTGGAATCAGGCAATAGAAGCCGAGCTGGACTCGCTTCAGAAACGCATAGTCTTTGGGCAAATAGTCCAGACACCTACTGGTGTCAAACCTGTGGGATACAAATGGATATTCGTAAGAAAAAGAAATGAAAATAATGAGATCGCACGCTACGAAGCAAGACTTGTAGCACAAGGATTTTCCCAAAGATCGGGCATTGACTATGACGAAACATACTCCCCGGTCATGGATGCGATCACTTTTAGATTCCTGATAAACTTAACAGCAAAGGAAGGCTTAGATATGCAGCAATGGATGTTGTGACTGCATATCTATCGACAAGGAGATATACATGAAACTTCCTGATGGCTTTTCAATGCCTGCTGAACTAAAAGATAGACCTCGGGACGTCTACTCTGTTAAGCTGCAAAGATCACTATATGGTCTCAAATAATCAGGAAGGATGTGGTATAACAGACTCAGCGAATTCCTTGTTAAACAAGGATTCAATAATGAAGTCTGCCCTTGTATCTTCATAAGAACAAAGGGAAAAGGATTCATAATAATTGCTGTCTACGTAGACGATCTGAATCTCATTGGATCTCCTGAAGAGATCGCTGAGATATCTGTAAGCCTAACAAAAGAATTTGAAATGAAAGACCTAGGCAAAACGAAATTCTGCCTTGGCTTATAGATTGAACATCTAAAAGATGGAATCCTATTACATCAAACCACATACACAAAGAAAATGTTGCAAAGATTCCATATGGACCAATGTCATCCACTAAGTACACCTATGGTGGTACGATCTCTGGATACACATAAAGACCCCTTCCGGGCGCTGGAAGAGGGTGATGATATACTTGGTCCAGAAGTTCCTTATCTAAGTGCCATTGAGCACTCTTATATCTGGCAAACTGCACGCGTCCCGATATAGCGTTTGCAGTAAATTTGCTAGCCAGATACATCGCAGCGCCCACACAGCGTCACTGGACCGGGTTAAGCACCTTCTGCGCTACCTCCAAGGGTCTACAGATTTGGGACTCTTCTACAAAATTGGAATATCATCTACACTTGCTGGTTATGCTGATGCAGGTTACTTGTCTGATCCCCACAACGCAAAGTCACAGACTGGGTACATTTTTACCTATGGAGGGACATCCATTTCCTGGAGATCCATCAAGCAAACCTTGACGGCGACCTCATCCAATCACTCATAGATCATTGCCATCCATGAAGCAAGCAGAGAATGCGTATGGTTACGCTCAGTTGTCCACCACATCCTGTCTACGACGGACTGAAGACCGGAGATCTCGAACCTACCACAATGTTCGAGGACAATGCTGCTTGTATATCTTAGTTACGAGGTGGCTTCATCAAAGGCGACAGAACAAAGCACATTTCACCAAAGTTCTTCTGGACACACGAGCTACAAAGAGATGGCAAGATCGACATCAGACAAGTGCAATCATGTGACAATTTGGCAGACTTGTTCATTACAGTCCTTCCTACTGCCACTTTTAGGAAGTTTGTACAAATGATTGGGATGAGACGCCTAAGAGATCTGAAAGCTTGAGAGCTTGTACAGATCAGGGAGAGTTAGGGAGAGTTGTACTCTTTTTCCTTAACTATGATTTTTCCCACGGGGTTTTCCATAGCTAAAGGTTTTAACGAGGCAAATCTCACCAACTCAGGATCCTGAAGTATTCACCCCATGTGAGACTCTTCTATGCTCAGAATCCTGAAGTATTCACGAGCAGAGTCCACACCAATGGCTGGATAAGGGGGAGTGTTGTGAACGGTTATTTAACCGGAGTTGGTTTAGATTCTGGGCTATTTTAGAGATATGCACATACCAATGTAGCCCATATTTGTATTCTCCCTATTGGCTATAAATAAAGAGTTGGGGGCTCCTCCCCCAGTAGTTGATTCATAACTAAAGTTAAATTGAAAGACATATTTATAGGTTAATGCAAAAACTAATTTTACCCATATTCAAACTCCTAAATTGACTCAAATAAAAAACTTCAAAATAAAATAAAAGCATTCCGTAGAATTAGAAACTCAAAAAAGATTCAAACTCATTTAAAAACAAAACTCTAATAAACTTAAATTCTTTTTAAAAGACGAACTATAAAAAATTCAAATTCCTTTAGAAAAAGAAATTCTAAAAGGACTCAAATAACTAGATCTAAAACTACGCAAAAGCTAAAATACCAATTTAAATATAAATTGGAATTGGATCCCAATCATCCTGGCTTCGGATACTATTATAAATATATAATGTAGAAACAATAATCAGTGTTTTTTGTACTTGACGTGTAAAATATAAGTTCTTTTTATGAGAGTAAGTGATGGGAGCTGAGAAGAACGAACATGGAGACGAACGAACATGGAGAAAAATCTTAGAGTTGGGTGATAAAGGGATCTTGCATACCATATTCTTATATTTATATGTGTATGTATTTAAGTGATAAAGCGATCTTGCATAAATACATGTATATATAGATATCGATAGACCGCAAATGGCCACACCAATTTCTGAGTAGTACAAATAATTTCTTAAATATTAAACTATCAGACATTATTTCCCTTTGCGCGAGGAATTAGTCTTGGTTCTTGAATGTTTCATAGGCTACGTATTGTATATCATTACTTGTATTGGAACAAATCCTATGATGATATTTATATAAATCAACATTTTGATGTCCTTTTTGACCAAAATGTTGTCTAAAATATATAAATAAAAGTAAAATGATTTTGCAAAATGGAGTGAGTTGTCAATACGAAAGAAGTGTTGGAGAAATGCAAGAACCACCCAATAAATGTTTGGAATCCAAAAACTATTACAAATAGAGGCCATTATCCCGATATGCACTTTAAAAGAGGCATCCTTTGTTTTTGTTAAAATACACATGTATATTGATTGTTTACATGTGAGATGGTTTGGCCATGTGTGATGAAGATCTATTGATGTAATGTTGAGATCACGTGAAAGAGGGATCGACCGAAAAAGATATAGAAGTGATATGAATGGATATGAAAGATCTCGATTTGACAGAAGAGATAGATTTAGATCATACTGCATAATCCGTGAAATTAAGTATCCAACACTACGATGTACGATCATGATCTGGTTCTTTTTATTAAGTTCATGAGTTGACGTCAATTTGTGAGATGAAAGCTAAGATGATAACGATGATGATGTTGGTTGTTTACACTTATACATGGCTTGTCCTTAGTTATCTCTTGTTGCCACTAGTTGTCTTTGCTTGTCAAGTTTTCATATATCGTATGTATTCAATTATACACACACAAGTGCATATCTTCTCAATAATTTATATAAAAATCCCTTCTCCAAATCCGAAGATGGTATCAAAGCCCTAATCATCATCTCCGTCTAAACCCACTCCTTAATCCATAAAATTTTGATCAAACATTAGCTACCGAATCATCTCATCGACCAGAACTTAATCCAATCAAAAGTTAAGTCGTCCTAATCATCTCATCTCCTCTACAAATTCCAATTCAGTCAACCTTAGCCATTAAATCATGGCATCCAAACTCTAATCCAATCAAACCTTAGCTGCAAAAAATCTAAATCAGTCTCTCTTAAAATCCTAATAATGTGAAAACCATTGCTTCTTAGGGGTGGTAAACAGGTTAGATCAGATTTAAACCATTTGAAGGGTCGACTTGAATAATCTGGATTGGGAAACCAAAACTTATATCTGATCTAGATTTTAATTTTTTTCCACTGATCATGTTGCCATCGATGTTGTGGCTGTTGTTGTCTCTTATCGCCTCCAATGCTACTGACATCCAAACTCCCTATTTTTATCTCAAGTTGTCATGTCGCCAGTGCTTGCGGTTCGTCATCTCTCAGTTACCGTCCTTTTCATTTTCATTCGTCGTCATCTTCATCATTGTCTTCCCCTTCTCTCTTCATCTCGTTGCTGGCGCTCGCTGCTCGTCATCGCTTGTCGCCGCCCCCATCGCCTCGTCGACACCCTTCTCATCCCTCTCATTACGGGTTGGATTCGAATTGATTCATGTCGGTGTATCAAACCTATCTCCGACCAAGATTTTATTTGGGTTAGGCCTGTCAACCTAAATACAAGCCAAACCCATTATGGTTCCCATACAAACATGGAAATCTAGGTTAGTTACGAATTGGGTCAGGTAGATCAAAACCCTATTTGCTAACCATACTGTCGCAAGCATTGGGGTTTCCAATCGCCTCCAATTGATGTCGCATCTCGTCAAGACATCTTGTTGTTGCTGTTATTGAATGTCAGATATTCATATTGTTCGCTCAGCTTGGGCCGTGCCATCAGTGCTTGCCTGAACCTTCCTACTGTAATGTAACCTTCTCGTCGCTTTCTGAACTTTGCCATTGCGATCAAATCTCACAGCCGTTATTGTAGTACCTTGCTGCAATCAGATCTCACAACTGCTACTTATCCATATGGATTGATTTGTTGACTGATTTGTTGACTATATTTCAAGCCTGATCAAAATCAATCCACGCTTGCAGTCGAGCTGGGCCTTTTAAACTCAAGTTAGCCCATATTAATTTTGGTCTATTACATGGTTCAGTTTTTGCATAGGTAGATCTGAACAGATCTAGCATGTAAAAATTATTTTTAACATTTATCTTAGTTGCAGTTATGAACAAAAAATGGCTATATGATTTGCACATTGTTGATATTCAAATTTAACTTGCTAAAAATTATACTGCATGTACACTTACTATGTAGTATAATCTTTGGGCCTTTACCATAAATTGCCCTCCAGCTACATCTTTATCTGTTGCACTTGATGCCTAGACCCCATCCTCAAGTTTTTCATCAGTCTCCCTGTCTCCTTCTGTCTCCACACTTGGGAGCATTGGATCGATATTGATGAATAGATCAGGGCATATATTATGTTTGAGGTACCATAAATTGTCCACAAGCCACATCCTCTGTTGTGCTAACTGCCGTCACCCCATTCTCAAATTCTTCATTAGCCTCAGTCTCCTCCTATCTGCCCACATACTTCGGAGCATTGGATTGATATTGACAAACGGATCATGACATACATTATGCGATCTGTCTCTGTTCCTATGTGACCCTATCTGATGCCTGACTTCATCTCGATAGCAGTGGTTATCCCTCAACAGAATGTTTTCTGTCAGGCTCAGCTTGAGATTTTAAGTTTATCATGCTTGTCCAGAGGCCAAGCAGCTAGAGCACTCTATCTGAGATTTTTATTCACTGATATCAGAATACTAAATGGAGCTACAAACCATGATGTTCTCATTCCAAACTCTGTGCCTGAATATGCTATAGAATTTCAGAAACAAATGGACTGTCGAAATATATTCCATTTTTGCGATGCGATCACAACATGACTTCGAGTCACGATAGGCTGATCTTCACTGTCATTCAGTTTATAGAGCTCATCGAAGCAGTTGTTGAGTTCATACCCAAAGAGATGCATTAGGATGCTACCCCCCTCTCCAAATCAGCTTACATCTTCACCTACTGTTCTTGCGGCATTACATCACTTGTCACTCTTTTTAACATAGGCCATCATCTTATGGGCCTCTAACTCGTAGGCCATCGACTCATGCACCACCACATGGCTCAAAGGAACTGTAGAATCACGAGGCACTACCTTTGTCTTAACAGGTCATTAGCAACTACTGTCAGCAGCACTGTCATATGGTGCCTACCTGACAGAAGCATGAATGCTCTATAGTCATTTCGTTCCTTATAATCGCATGCCTTCAACAACTGTATCTGTTCCTACTCAGTTGGCTTCAGCAATGCCTCAATTTTCAGCAATGCCTACACTGCCTTCTCTGTCATCTGATCATACTTGACTTAACTCAACTAGCACAAAATATGGGTCTAACGAAAGCATCCTTATGATTTCACCGCATTGTCTTCTAATTTTGGAGGTATGCCTTAGATAGTTGACGACATGTCGTATACCATTTGATCATTCCATTTTTACTCTGCTCTTATATCTCTAATCTATTGTACATCTACATAGCTAATGCTGTACCTTTTGCAGCCACATAAATTGGCAACATCACTTTCACCTTTGATCAATATATAGTCTTACTTCATTATTTGTATTTCATATTCCTAAGCTCATCACACAACTACTATTTATTGGAAAACTTATTTAATGTGGCTATACATTATCCTTCATATCTACGTCTTGTTCTATTCAAGATCACACTGACTGAAAGATTGGGAATTGACGTGGGTTCAATGACTTGTAGCAGTTGGAGTGTCTACATACCTCCAGAACCACCTCCCGTAGTGAGTCTTTAAGCATCATCAAAATGGTGGCATATGGTGGCATAACCGGTTAGGTCTCCCATCTAGTTCTAGACTAAAATCTATCTAAATATAGTCTGTTAGGAAAATTTCCGTTTTCTAGTTCATATAGTTATGTTGCCACTATACCAACTAAACTGTTATATCAGTTTCTTCTAATGAACACATGGCGGCAGCCAATTTGATATAATTCATTTGAATATTTCGGGTCCAACTCCCATTTCGTTTATGGGTTTTGATACTATGTATGCTTTTATTGATTAGTAGTCTGGATATACATTGATTTATCTAATGCAGAAAAGATTTGAATTGGTTTAAATTTATACTACCTTTTACCAATATGATCAAACACAATTTCAAACACAACTAAAAAAAATCTTAGATCAGACGGAACTAAGGAATGTCTTAAATACCAAGAGATACACCTTTTGACGGCTACGGAGAGAATTAAGAAGAATTCCTTACATCTTCAAGAGAGAAGCTTATCTTTTTCCTGTGATAGGCGACGAAAGTGCTTCAAGGTGACTACGAGCTTTGGGAGGGGATGTATTCCTTATTTTAGAGTCTTTGGTAAGATCTCTCTATTGGTTGTGTGCATGAGACATTCTAATTGTTAGAGTGCTAGAGTTATTTTGTCGAGAGGTAACATATTGTTTTGCAGGAGATTTGTAGTCGATGTCTTTTCTGAATTATCATCTCTAATCTAGTGGAAATCGTGACAACGTAAGACTGTACGTAGACCATAGATTGGGCCGAACCAGTATAAATCCTTGCATCTCTGTGTGATTGCTTCGTTTTGATTCTATGGTGGTTTCTTGTACTACTCATGATTCTTTCAAGATTCTAACTCTGCATTGATTTAGTTGGCGACACTTTATCTTTATATATTTCGATGTGCACACTTAGGTGTTGTCTGATATTGTATCAGATTACCAATAAGTGGTATCAAAGCTATTGGTGAGAAAGAAGTAAGCAGTCAAGATGTCGTCTTCTACTACATCATTTAAGATGGACAAGTTAATTGGGAGAAACGACTTCAATTTTTGGAAATTAAAACTGAAGGCTTTTCTTATGAGAGATGGATGCTCACAAATTGTCTTTGAGAAAGAGAGTTTTGACAAGGATGTCACAGAGGCATAGAAAGCTGAGATGGAATGAAAGGCATTGTGCGCATTGCAGCTATCACTTTAAAATGAAGTGCTCAGAAAGGCGTCTGAGGAGGTTACCACAGAGAAGTTTTGGAAGAAGCTGGATGCGCTCTATGCAAAGAATAATCTGACGAGCAGGTTGTGTTTGATGCAACAGTTATATGTGCTAAAGATGAGAGAGGGAGCCCACGTTAAGGATCACATTGACGCTTTCACGAAGATCTTGTTTGATTTGCGGAACATGGGGTGAACATTGAGGACGATCAATTGGCAATGATATTGTTATATTCTCTAACGGTGATTTCGACCCACTGGTCAAGTCCATGGTATATGGGCATGAAACATTATCTCTGGAGGAGATTGAGTCCACGGTACATTCTGAGGTTCTTCATGTCAAAGTGAGATAACGAAACAGTAGTAATCAAGAAACACACTCTTCATCAGGGGACGTTAGGATTCTAGAGGCGGCCATGGTTATAGGAAGGACAAGGGTCGCTCAAGATATAAATCACGAAGGCGCGTGGATGTGTGTCACTTGTGTAAGGAGACATAACATTAGAAACGAGATTTCCCTAAGCTAAAGAAGAATGGAAAAGGTAACGATGAATCTTCTGATTCAGCCTCGGTGGGGATCAGCAGCAGGAGCAGTGATGATGGTGAGATTCTGATGGCGAGTGCATCGGGAGATCTAAATATGGGAATCTCATGGCGTTTGGATTTCGGATGCTCCTTCCATATGACTCCATACAGGAGTTGGTTCAGTTCGTATTGTTCCAGAGAAGGCGATAACGTGCTGATGGGAAACAATATGGCATGCAAGACAGTGCGCGTTGGAGATGTATGGATCAAAATACATGATGGAGTCATCAGGATACTTACAGATGTGTGTCACGTACCAAACTTGAAAACGGGCTGATTTCTATTGGAGCTTTAGCTGGACTTGAGTGCATGACGGTAATAGAAGGTGATATATTGAAAGTGTCCAAGGGTTCTTGTGTCGTGATGAAAGGAAGGAATACATAACTTATATGCGCTACATGGACACACCGTTGAGGGCGATGCTAGCATCTATCAGGACACATATGGTGAAGAATCGGCAAAGCTATGGCATTGTCACCTTGGACATCTAAGTGAGAAGTCATTGGATGTGCTTCACAAAAGAAAGCTTATATAGGATAAAGAGGAGAGATTGGAGTTCTGTGAGAAGTGTGTAAAAGGCAAACTGACAAAGACACTATTTCGAACTGCAGAGCATAGCAGCAAAGAGCCACTTAACTATGTACTTTCAGATGTATGTGTGCCAACTTTTATATCTACCATTGGGGGAGCGAAGTGGTTTGTGTCCTTCATTAATGATTCCTCGAGGAAGGTATGGATTTTTTACTGAGATCTAAAGGTCAGGTCTTTGTGAGATTTAAGGCTGGGAGAACCTTTGTTGAAAAACAAACAGGGAGAGCCGTCAAGATTTTAAGATCAGACAATGGTGATGAGTACACTTTGACGGTGTTCAAAAAATTCTGCGAATCTTACGGTATTTTACAGCATTACACTACACCTGGAGATCCACAGTCAAATGGTGTTGCAGAGAGATTAAATCGTATACTGATAGAGAAGTGGCGATGCTTGAGGCTTACTGCTAGACTTCTTAAGGAATAACTACCGTCGTGCATCTCATGAATAGACTACCATTATCAGCGATCATTTTCAAAATTCCAGAGGTATGGACATGGAAGACCGGTGACTACTCCTACTTGAGGGTATTTGGATGTCCTGCATATGCCTTGCAGAAGGAAGACAAGCTAGATTTGAGGGCCAAAAGGCCATCTTGTTTGGATACCACGGAGTCAAGGAATACATGTTGCTGCATCCTGTGTCCAAGAAGACGTTCACCAGTAGGCATGTCATATTTGATGAGTTGTCGATGATCTTGCCAGAGATAACTCATTCAGATGGTGGATATACGCCTGAGGAGACCGACGCTGAGGTCAAGTCACCTACTCTAGATATAGAGAAATGAGATGCTGAGACATGCCAGGACCCGACTGCTGAGAGAGAGCAGATACATACATATCAGATTCAGACTTATGGTGAGGTTCCTGTCTAGGGTCGGCTGGAGGTGCGGAGGTCAACAAGGACTAGGAGAGCACCAGAGAGACTGGGTGAGTGGACTTGCTGCTTCTACTTTTGCATTTGATGACATGCAGAAATACACCCTGAACATATAGCACGAGGAAGCCCTTGACATTTGATGAAGCACAGACTTCGAGCGCAGTTACAGAGTGGCGAATGGTAATGGAAGAGGAGCTGGAATCTCTCTACAAGAATGTAACTTTAAGAATTGGTAGAATTGCTCAAGTACAGAAAGGCCGTTGGATGCAAATGGGTATACAAAGTCAAGGAAGGAGATGGTGGCGATGTAAGGTATAAAGCTCGACTGGTGGTCAAAGGATTCGCGCAGAGGAAGGGAGAAGTTTACAACGAGATCTTCGTGCCTGTGGTGAAACACACGTCCATCCGTGTGTTGTTGGCCTTGGTAGCAACTCATGACTTAGAGCTGGAGCAGCTAGATTTTTAGACGGCATTCTTATACGGAGAGCCATATGAAGAGATCTACATACGCCAACTTGAAGGCTTCGTGATGTAGGAGCAAGAGCAGAAGGTATGCAAGCTGAAGAAATCCTTATGCGGTTTAAAACAGAGTCTAAGGCAATGGTATACGCGATTTGACTCTTTCATGATGAGCATTGGTTTTGAGCGGAGTATAAAGGACCAGTGTGTTTATGTTCACACACTTGATGATGGGTCGCGGATATACTTGCTTCTGTACTTAGACGATATGCTGATTGCGTCACGGAACATGGAAGAAATCAATAGGTTGTAGGGGAAGCTTGCTGAAGAGTTGACATGAAGGATCTAAGGCCTGCAAAGAAGATCTTTGATATGAAAATCAGCAGGGAAAGAAAGATTGGGAAGTTAAGGTTGAGCCAAGAGGGCTATATCAAGAAAGTCCTAGCACGTTATGGAATGGAGAAGGTGAAGCCTGTCACCACACCACTATGAGCTCATTTCCAACTTTCTTCGAGTCTGTCACCTAGCACCGACGAGGAGAGACGTTACATGTCTACAGTCCCCTATGCTGGTACCGTGGGAAGATGTATGCAATGGTTTGTACATGCCCAAGATTAGCCCATGCAGTTGGAGTCATCAGCAGGTACATGGAGAATCCAGGGAAGGAACACTGGTATGCTATGAAATGGATACCGAGATATCTGAAGGAAACAGACATCATTGGTTTGTGTTTCGACAAGAAAGATGTGTTGGTGATATCTGGATTCTGTGATTAAGACTATGCATGTGACAAAAACAGAAGGCGCTCCATGATTGGATATGTGTTCACTTTGAGCACTGCACTGATGTCTTGGAGATCAGTCCTTCAGTCAATTTAGCGTTGTCAACCACATATGCGGAACTTATAGCTGCAGTGGAAGCGATCAAGGAAGGCAAGTAGCTACGAAGTCTTCTGAGAGAATTGGGAATTCCGCAAGAAGTGATGAATGTTTATTGCGAGAGTCAGAGCACAATCCACTTAGCGGAGCATCAGGCATACAGTTCGAGAACCAAGCATATAGAAGTGCGGGACTTCTTTCTACAAGAGGAGAAGAAGGTGATAGCACTGGAGAAGGTCTCGACGGATCATAATCCTGCAGATATGCTTACAAAGGTTGTTCCCGCAGTCAAGCTCAGGCATTTCCTAAGCTTGATCTATACACGTTGAGTGGTTGATGATTTTCCGTTGTCATGAGAGTCATAAATTCTAGATCTGGATTGCGATGTTTGGTATTTGGATAGAGGTGTTATGGAGAGCTTGAGTATGACGTGGTTGTTGAAGGAGTTTGAAGCAGGTAGAGTTTGTTGATTATTGATTCAAACTTGAAATCTTGGAGTTGACATGGCCGTGCAAGTTCTGGCACGGCCGTGCGTGTCAGCAGTTTTATCAGTTTTTTGTCACAGATTGGACACGTCCGTGCGCTACCTTACACGGTCGTGCGGGTTTCTAGCAGGCATAGGTGACACACCCGTAACCTACACATAGGTTCCACCTAGCGGTGTCACGATCGCCAGGCGTAGTATTGCCCCTAGGCTACGATTTCGGGCTCAATCCGCAAGCGGACGGTGTCGAGTAATAGTATATAAGATGTCGGATCCCACAGGGACGGTGATAGTGTCAATAGGTTCTCAATCTATTTCTAAACGTGGAAGTAAGATAGCTGTAGAGGTACAGATTTGGGTTGGTTGTCGTTTGTTGTAATATCAATAAAAAGAACTAGGGCTTTAGGGATCGCCACTAGGATCTTTGGGGGTTGATGTTGGATAGGATCCTCACATTGCATTAGGGCTAGGGAATTAATCCCCTAATTCGTACCACTCTCGTGTGTTAGAATTGCGGGGTATTTCGGTGGCTCTCGTTGACGCAATGGTGGCAGCCGTCAACGTAGCGGTATAGTTCGTCGATGGATCCCCTTAAGGCGCGAGCCGGGCATGGTCACGTGCCTTGGTTGGATCCACCGATTTCCCTATTTGAATCCCTAGATACCCCTTAAGCACATCAATTCCACAGACCGTGGGCATGATCTCAGTACGGGTTATCTACGGATTCGGTAGGATCTACTGAAATACAACCATAAATCCCCAATTCAACGTAGGGATACAGATCTACATTTTCCCCCTAAAATCCTAGGGCTAACCCATCAACCCTAGATTAGATCTACTCAGACATCGCAATAGGAACACGCAAAAACATCAATTTCGCAGAAGAAAACATTTTAGCAATAGAGAGATTCGGGCTAAAATAACTTACAGCGAGAGTAGATGAACAATAGATCCAGACAGAAGCAAAGGCAATAGTCTTCAGTATTTGATCTCAAAAATCGCTACAAAAATTAATCAGAAGTTCCCTAGAAAATATGGACACATCAATAGGAAACCCTGTCACAATTAGTATACAGCCATGCCGGTCATTCGCACGACCGTGCTGATTGTTTTGGAGAGAACTGGCAAGTTGCGCAGTTTTGCGCAGCCGTGCCGTTATCCGCACAGCCGTGCCGTTACCCAGAAACCCTAATACGAGTTCTAATTTGAATAGTTGATTTGTTTGGGGTTTTAATCGGATGGACATAATTAGAAACGTTCTCTTCTACCCTAGGATGAACTCATATGATATAAATACTATACCTTTTGGCGGTTACGAAGAGAATTGAGAAGAATTCCTTGCGTCTTCAAGAGAGAAGCTGATATTTTACCGGTGATAGGCGACGAAAGTGCTTTGAGATGACTACGTGCTTTGGAAGAGGATGTATTTCTCGTTCTAGAGTTACTGGTAAAATCTCTCTATTGGTTGTTTGCATGAGACATTGTAATTGCTAGAGTGCTAGAGTTATTTTGTCGAGAGTGCACATATTGTTTTTGAGGAGATTTGTAGTCGTATTCTCTGAATTATCATCTCTGATCTAGTGAAAACTGTAACACCCGGAAGATTGGACGTATGTCATAGATTGGGTTGAACCAGTATAAATCTTGCATCTTTGTGTGATTGCTTGGTTTTGACTATGTGGTGATTTTTTGTGTTTCTTATGATTCTTCCCAGATCATACCTCTGCATTGATTTAGTTGGCGACATTTTATCTTTATATAGCACACTTATATGTTGTTTGATATTGTGTCAGATTTCCAACAAAACTCTCATAAAATAAGCAAAAGCATAGGTCTTGAATAGAGGTATATGCATAAATGATATACATGTTATGTTCCAATAGACAAAAGGCTACAATTTGTAGCCATGGCATCTTTATTAAAAATGGTCGTTCTCCACAAACACTTCAAACCTTTAATTTCTTGGTATCACAACCACATCGGAGAACACCTTCACTAATCATATACTTGCATGTAACACCAAACTTGCCAAAATCTAAGTGATGGGGACATCAGGGTTTACACGTGCAGGCGACATTGTAATCAACCTAGTTCATTATGGATGGGCACAAGCCCATTTGAAAATTGAATCTTGTATCTCTTTTTTCTCTTTTGGTTTAGTCCCACATTGGATAGAATGTGAGGGTTAAGGGATTGTAATATTATTTAAAGCCATGTACTGTGATATTTTTAATGAATGAAAGCTTGAAAGCAATTTTTCCTCAAAACCTGTGAAAGGTCATATCCTTGGTGTGAAGCCTTGGATATCTTGGTGTGAAGCCAATTTATTTTCTTCCTCAAATCCCTAAATCGTTCGTGTTCTACATTAAATTGGTATCAAAGCCGAACGATTCTATTCTTCCAACTTTTCCAAACCCTGATCCTACTCCACAGCCGTCATTTTTCCCACTTAAAAAAACCTAGTTCCCAAAACTCACGCCGCCGCCCACTCATTTTTGTTTTGGCTCCTTTCTGTTTTGAGAAGGAACAAACTCTAATCCTCTCAGTTCTCCACTTCTGGAAAACCCTATGGCATATGATGGGCACTAAGCTCAAGTTCTCCACTGCTTACCACCTCCAGACTGATGGCCAAACTGAGGTAGTGAACCGTAGTTTAGGGAATCTTCTCAGATGTTTAGTGGGTGAAAATCCTATGAATTGGGATCTGATATTGTCCACTGCCGAGTTTGCATATAATGGGTCAATAAACAGGTCCATTGGCATGAGTCCATTTGAGGTAGTTCATGGTTACAAACCTAGAAAGCATATAGACCTCATTCCCACGTCGCATCATCATAGAGTGTCTGAGTCAGCTGAGTCATTTGCACAACACATTCATGACTTGCATAAAGAGATCAGCATGAGAATTCATTCTAGCAATGAAAAATATAAGGCTATTGCAGATACTCACACGCCATTCAAAGAGTTTAATGAAGGTGATTATGTTATGGTGCGAATCAGATCTGAGAGGTTTCCTCCTGGAAACTTGAAGAAACTGCAGGCTCATAGTGCTGGCCCATTCAAAATCTTAAAGAAAATTGGTTCTAATGCATATGTGATAGATCTCCCTGCAGATTATGGGATTAGCTCAACTTTTAATATTGAAGATCTGGTGGCTTATAAAGGTCCCGCAGCTATACCCACAGACCCATTCTTCGAGCCCTCCCAAGATGACTTGAGTGCCCCTGCTATTCCTTCGCCTACTCCTTTACCACTCATACATCCACATAGAGAGCAGATTGATCGCATATTAGATGAACATGTTATATCGACCAGGCAGGGTGATTATCAGCGTTACTTGGTGAGTTGGAATGGCCGGCTAGAATCAGACTGTACTTGGATGACCAGAACAGAACTCCAGAGCTAGACCCAGATTACTTGAGCACTATGACAGCTGCCAGTCCCTACAATCGTCAGAGCCAATTTCTTCCTACCCGGGGAGAGTTGATGGGGACATCAGGTTTTACACGCGCAGGCGACATCGTAATCAACCTAGTTCATTATGGATGGGCCCAAGCCCATTTGAAATTTGAATATTGTATCTCTTTTTTTTCTCTCTTTTGGTTTAGTCTCACAGTGGATAGAATGTGAGGGTTAAGAGATTGTAATCCTATTTAAAGCCATGTATTGAGATATTTTTAATGAATGAAAGCTTGAAAGCAATTTTCCCTCAAAACCTGTGAAAGGTCGTCTCCTTGGTGCGAAGCCTTGGATCTCTTGGTGTGAAACCAAGTTATTTTCTTCCCCAATTCCCTAAATCGTTTGTGTTCTACGTCACTAAGCCATCACCACAATCCATATTAATACAAACACCTATTGAGTCTTTATTTTTGTCCGCTGTTGATGGTACAACAGTTGAAACATCACCTACACCTGCTCCACCTTCCTCGGATGATCAACCCTTACATGTCGAAATCCACCTCTTCTTGGCAACCACCTACCTATTTTTGTGCTTCCACCACCTCTTCATGAATTTTAATACCTTATTTTTGCTATACATTCTAGCCAAAAACCTCATTCATATTGCAAGGTAGTAAAATGTTATAGAATGACAGCAGGCAAGGAACGATGAGTTAGAGGCTTTCCAAGGGACTTGTACATGACCTTGTTCACATGCCTTCTAATGTTGTTCTAGTTAATTGCAAGTGGATATATAAGATCAAAACCCAAATCAAATAGTACTGTTGAACGTTACAAGGCTTGATTGGTTACACAAGGTTTCTCTTAGGAGTATGGTATTGATTATGAGGAAACCTTTGCACTAGTCACAAAGATGGCATCTATCCAACACTTAATGCTCTTGTTGCTGCTTAAAGATGCCATTCTATTAGATGGCCATGAATAATGCCTTTCTGAATGGATGTTTTCCTGAGGTTGTTTAAATGCATCCTCTTTCAGGAGTTGCAACACCACCAAAGCATGTTTGTTGTCTTCGTTGTGCTATCTATGGTCTTAAGCAAGTTCCATGGGCATAGTTTGGGTTCCATAACAGATTCCAAGAAATGAACCGAATTGTTTAATTCCGATCTATAAAAAAAGAAATGAATTGAAAACTGTACGAATTGCATTTAAGTAAAAAAACACATCTGTGATTATACACAACCTTAAATTCAGCAACCCCCAAAATGTACTAATTAATAAGCAACTTACAAGAGTTTACAGATTCTATTGCTTTTGAGTTTACAGCTTATAAGAGTTCACAACTGTGATATAAATGCCCCCCCCCCCCCCCCCCCCCCCCCCCCCCCCCCCCGCGCCCCCCCCCGGACCAAAACAAAAAAAAACAAGAAAAAGCTCCAGCTACACTCTACATGCACACTAGTGTGAAACTACAGCTTCTATTTCTTGTGTGTTTAGGAGATGACATCACGTACATCCTACCTACCCCAAGTATTTATTCCACTTTGTAAGCTTCCTAAGATTATGATCTTAACTATTGCCTACCTTGGGTCATATCTTTAGGGTTCTTACTTTCAAGCAATTGACTTGGGGATAATTTATGACTAACCGAATGCCCTACAACCTCTTAATCAACACCATTATCTTTTGGGAATAAATGAGAGGTTTGTTCATTTAGATTTTTGAAACCTTTATCCGACAAAGATCAGACCTTTTGTAGCACGAACTAGTAGTTATTCTTCTTTAATTCAAATAGAATGTTCATAATGTCTCTTCTAACCTTTTGTGCCCTTTGGTTGTCTTTTCTTCACTTCGCCAATAGACTTCAATACTTGTAGTCCAATCAGATGTGCCCAATTTATCTTTTGGTCCACAATGCTGTTATGATGTTAATGTTTACATTTTGTTTATTAATAAATAAGGATTTTTGCCTGGGTTACTGACTTTTCTCATTTCAATGGCAGCATTCTTTGTGAAGATGCAAAACAAGCAGCAGCAGTGAAGAGTCAGCTGCAACAGATTGCTAGGCCAATGTATAGCAACCCACCTGTCCATGGTGCGCTTATTGTTTCAATTATCCTCAGTGATCCGGA
This sequence comes from Scilla litardierei, assembly GCA_030789695.1. Classification (NCBI taxonomy): domain Eukaryota; kingdom Viridiplantae; phylum Streptophyta; class Magnoliopsida; order Asparagales; family Asparagaceae; genus Scilla; species Scilla litardierei. Next base: position 22,454 of record JAULAV010005965.1, read on the forward strand.
GCTAAAGAGTCTCTGGTTGAAAGAAGTGAAGGTAATTTATTTTGAAATTTTATGGTAATGAGCTCATTAATTCCAAAATTAGCAGTCTTTCTATTGGCACTGGTATCTATATGGATTCGTATATTTCTACGGAGTACTATAAAATCTATTATGTATCATTCAGGGTATGGCTGATCGTATCATTGGAATGCGAACTGCGCTCCGCGAGAACCTTGAGAAGTTGGGTTCATCTCTATCCTGGGAGCATATAACTGAGCAGGTCAGCTTTCAATCTAACTTTATGATTTAATGTGGATTATGACGTCTGATTATGCACTACATTACAGCTTACTAAAATGCTCGCGGGTGGTTGTATATACTGAGAGAACGAGCGAGAGAAAGAAATTTGTTTTTGGGGATTCTAGATATGGCTGAGAGTTTTTTTTATACTGAAGAAGAGAAACTCCATCCTCTATATATATGGGCCACCACCATATCTTCCATCCTGCAACCGTTCCCGGATTTTGCTCAACCGCCCACGATTTCCTCAACGGCCATGTGAGACTTGGTCTCTCGGTTGAGGAAAATCATCAACCGAGTATCGGGTCGGTTACTAGTTGATTTGGCCATATCAGGCGATAACCAACTTACATCTCCCACTTGGCCTGAAATGGCCAAGTGCATTCCGGTCATACTCTCATTATCCGTGAGATATAACACATGATGTAATTTCACATACTCCCACTATCCGTGAGATATGCACATTTTATTTACCGTGTATAATCATTATATATGATTGTCTCCTTTCATTATTCATGAACGTTTTCTTGACTTAGATATTTCTAAGTCCCATCAAACCAACATGTTTGATGAATGTACCTGCTGGAATACCCTTCGTCAAGGGATGCAATCATATCACTTGTTGGGATATAAGTCACATTTACTTCTTTCTTTTCCACCATATCATGTATGTAATGATATTGTATTTCAATGTCTTCCTTTGGAACTGTTTGCACCACTATGAATCAAGCTGATGGCTGCTTGATTATCACAGTACATTTCAATTGGCCCATCCACCAAATTGAGATCCAAGTCCAATAGGAACCGTCTGATCCAGACCGCATGAGTAGCTGCCATAATACATGCTATATACTCAGCTTCTTGTGTGTATCTCGCTACACAACCCTATTTTTTGCTACCCCAAGAAATAGCTGCACCACCAAAGATGAACACATGTCCTGCAGTTTCCTAAAACTTTTCCTTGTAAAATAATTTTGGCATGGTGGGGTGATGATTCTGTTGTGCGCGAGCGCGGAAGTCAAGGACCGTCGGACGATCGAGATGAGGATGAGCAACCAAAACAATCAAGAGCGCTATGAAAGATAACAATTTTTGGTGGTTGACCGGCCAAGGGAACACCAATAAGCTTTATTACGAAAGGAAAGAATGAATACAAATCTTCTGTCTTCACAACAAAGAAGAAGCACACAAATTCTCTCCAAAAGCTTCTGCAAATCTCTCAAAGTTGGCTCACACAAATGGTGCCGCAAATTCTTTCCACACCTTCAAACCCTCGTCTAAAACACCTTATATATAGCCCTAAGGTATAATAGGTGTCCTCATTTTGAAGGGATTCCCAAAATATACGAATCCCACCTTTAACGGAATTCCTATCCAATAGCAACTCTACTACGAATAGGCGCCGCGTCCTAGGGTGGGCCCCCTCCGTACTGTCGAGCTTCCCACCGAAGACCGAGCAAACAAAGTGCCGAGTTGAGCCGTCCGAGCTATTCGCTCGGACTGTAGAGATGATGTTCCATGAGCCGCCGATCCTCCAAACGAGGAACCAATGCACTGTTGAAATCCAATAGCTCATCATTCTCGTATCTGACTTGGGCAGAGTCAGATACATCAGATCCGAGCACATTCGAGCTAGCTATGCACAAGATATCTCGGCTGTCGAGCTAATACTTCTCCAGTGCTTCAATCGAGCCAACATTAACAAATCTCCACCTTGGCGAGATTTAGGCATCCGCCACACGAACGACCTTCAATGCACCACCTTGGTAGAGTCACATCTGGTGTTTCCCGTCATTTTTAGCACGCCAAGCATGATAATATGTGCATGGTTTCTTTATATGCCCTTCAGCTCCACAGAAGAAACAACTATTACATTCTGAACTTTTCAGTTCTTTTTGTTGTTTCTTTTGAGTGCAGCTTCAGTATCCATCTTCCTTTTGTTGAAGGTGGAGGTCAGGTGAGTGCTTTCTGTCATCTCTTGCTTAAGCCTTTCCTCTTCCTTGACACAGTATGAGATTAGCTCATCCAGAGACCAAGTCTCTTCCATTAGATTGTAGCTCGCCTTTAACTGGCTAAACTGTGATGGAAGAGAAATTAGAATAAAATGCACTAGCAGTTCCTCAGAGAGGTCTAGCTCAAGTGCTTTCAACCTTGAAGCAAGATACGACATCTTCAATATGTGCTCTCTGATGTTCTCTTTACCTTCATATTTCATTGAAGTTAGGCTTGTTAAGAGTGTACTAATCTCACTCTTTTCATTCTTTACAAACCTCTTTTCAAACGCAATAAGGAACCATTTAGCTGTGGCAATTTTGTCTGAAATAGTGCTCCTGAGATTTTCTGGAATGTCATTCTTCACAAGCATTAGGCACGTGCGATTTGATCTTTTCCACTCTTCCATCACCCTCTTTTCATCAGAGGTACTCTCTTTAGTGAGTGATGGAGGACTATGAGTCCTTAATGTCATATCAAGATCCATGACTCCGAGGATTATCAAAAGATTCTCCTTCTATGCCTTGAAGTTAGAGCCATTAAGTATTGGAATAGATTTGATGTGGGCAGAATTTTTTTAGGAATAATAGCTGAAAAAGAGAAAAAGAAAACAATTGCAACAAGTTCATATGATTATTAAAAAAACAACGCCAAATTCAAATTAATGCTATTTACATCATGTACTAGATCAACATTTATTTTTGGATAAATTATTGACTAGTTATTGATATGTTATTGTAGCAATCAAACAATTACAATAATAAACATGACAAAAAATAAAACTTCCTTTTGGCCGAATTAAATTTTGCATGCAGTCTTAATAATCATTACCTTGTCTATTGTCACATGTGCGCATAAAATAATAATATTGAGTATCAACATTCTTTTAAGCCGATTATTACCCATACAATAATATGCACATAATCCTTTTATAATTTTGAAATGAATTAATGCAGACAAGAGAGCCCACTTTGGCGGGGTGATGTATACATCAACTCATTTCAAAAGTATATACTTTTGCAAAATTTGAATTTAATGTAGCATTTTAATACATGAATTTATACTTTAAGTGGAAATGTTCAATTTTTCTTTTATGTCCACATTTATTCAAAATCAAATTTAAGGCAACCAAAATTTTCATACTTTTAAGTATGTATTTAACTTGTTATTTTTTGAAATTAAAACTAATCTTCACAAGAAAACCCACTTTGGTGAGTTGATCCAACTAATCTCTATTCGAAATATATAATTAATTATGCAAAAAATTTGAATTTTAAACTTAACTGAATTTAACACAAAATGATTTCTTTTAAGTGGAAATATATATAAGAAACTTTTATTCCACTTTTAAACCATTATTTTGAGTTAAATAAAATCCAAAGTTTCAACACAAATTTAATCCTTCAAGGGGTATTATGTGTATTTTTAAGTATAAAAGATTTATAAATAAAAATATACATAGCACTTATAGTTTTCCCCTTTATAAACTTTAATAGTGTTAAAAATTTAAATTCAAAATTATAAACTTTACCAAAGATTTTAACACAAATAAAGATTTCTTTAAGGTGGAAATATATAAAATGAGGCCTTTTATTTCCTCCCTTTAAAATATAAATTATTTGTGTCAAAAATATTAAGTTTAAAATTTTTCTATATTTTAACACAAATTTTCTTCTTTAAAATGGGGTATATAGGTGTACTAATGTGTATATGAACATATATATAACTATATATATATAAATATACACCCGATCCCATTATATATATAACTTTAAAATGTGTCAAATTTCCTTAAGGCCATTTACTTGATGGTTTATACACAAAATACCTTAAGGCCCAATGGCCATTTTCATATTAATTTTGTGTTTAAACCAAATTTTATCCAAAATTTTAAG
>JAULAV010005968.1:0-25000 GCA_030789695.1 Scilla litardierei
GCTACAAAGATCATTAGTTGATCTTAAGCAATATTCTGCCCGTATATCTTGTTCGAAAGATCGTTGACAGGATTTGTGATATTCGCCGTACATGTGGTCGACTTAAAGCAAATAGGATCTCCTGCAGAGACCATTGAGATATCAGATAGCTTTAAGCATACATTGGAAATGAAAAACCTAGGTATAACAAGGTATTGTCTCGGCTTACATATTTAACACCTTCGTGGTGTAACCCCTTAATATCCTTCATACACCTGGAGTTTATGAAGAATGATGTCCATTTGCAACCTATTAAAAATGGATGCTTATTTATGACATCTTCCAGTCGTTAGAAGATGGGGAGGACATCCTAGGTCCCGAAGAGCCTAGCTCTAGTGTACTTGTTACACTTCTTTATCTAGCCAACTGCACGTGTCTTTGATAGAACGTCTGCAGTAAAGTTGTTAACCAGATACAGTGTTGTCCTGGAGAGCACCACTAGACCAAGGATAAGCTGCTTCTGCGTAACTTCCAAGGGTCAAGGAATATATATCGCATATGCAGATTTAAAGATCATCGCGTTGACTAAAACACAAAGGCCGGCCACCTCCTAAATATCTACACATCATCCCCCAATGTCTACATCTTCTGAGAAGCTCATCATCCAAGAAGCAAGTATTGAAAATGCTCAGCCAGGTCCAGCAGTACCTTGCAGACACACTGAAGACTGATTCAAAGAATACTTTAGTGGAATCATCTACCAACTTCGAAGAGCATTCCACTCCAGAGTGCTACTACTTTCCAATAGCCGCTAGATGAGTGAAACTTGTATAGATGAGTGATGATTGTATTTTCTTTCAGAACATGATGGATGTATAGACGAATAGGAGATGATTGTATAGATACATAGGAGATCTGCAAGTCTGAAGCTTGTACAGATCAGGAGGAGTCCCACGATAGTTGTACTCTTTTCCCTTAAGCTGCCGGTTTTTCCCACTGGGTTTTCCATAGCTAAGGTTTTAACGAGGCAACCACAATGGCTCTGGATCCAGAAGTATCCACCCTATTAGCATACTGAATCCTGAAGTATTCATATGCTTAAACCAAGGTAATGGAGAGATTAGGGGGAGTGTTGTGAGTTGAGGGAGGCTTTTGGCCTCCCTCCCCTCATCATCTCACCATTACTCCCCACTAACTTAGTGGGGAGTCCCTTGGACTCCAAATCCCATGATGAAGTGAATATATTGAGAGCCAAAATCCCATGATGAAGTGAATATATTGAGAGCCATGGCTCATGCCATGACTACTCCTAATTAGAGATTATTTGCCATTTCTCAACAATTATACATATATTCAAAAGATGATATATACCTGTTAGCACATGGCTACGAACCCGATTGGGTATCTGCATACCCGATCCGTTTCTCCTCCGCAACCCGTTGCCCCCACACTCTAAGCGGGTTACGACTGAGTCGAGCGAATGGGTCAGACGACCGTTGGAATGACACCGACATTCAAGGAAGAGTTAATGGGGCCGAGTAAATGTGCATCCGTTAGCTTGAATCCCAGAGAAGATCATGCCCTAATCAATGAGGGGCGGTTACGCCTCATCAAAGAGGAGCTACCTATAAAGGGGCCGACAAACGAAGGTAAAAAGGCAACATCTTCAAGGTACGAGTGCTAATACATAGAACTCTATCTTCTTACTTCTCCATTCTACATTCGAACTTGCGTCGTTAGTCTAGGGACGAACTTCCGTGGGTCGACCTCGGCTACACCAGGCTCCCTCTCTTCCTTAAGTTCCCTACTAACTTAAGCATCGGAGGGGATTTGGGTCATAACCCAAATCCGACCCCTCTAACGACTCCCTGTGGTGCAGATCGACGATCAACATCTAATGCCCAAGGTCGATATTGGGCTCTTCAACCTCGAACAACCGATCCGACGGCCATTCTTAGGTCGATCAACGGTCGTACCATCATCAACTACCAACTACCGACCCCGGTTTCTCCAACCGAGGGTCACTCCAAAGGCTGACTAGGATCCAGCTCAGCGCTTCGAGTCTCCGTCAGCTTGACAACTGTCTTGGTCATTTTTAGCCTTAACAGTTTGGCGTCGTCTGGGGGATACCACGAGTCGACATCCTCATCGACGAACCACTTGACTATGTCGACTCACCCAACCACGTCCTCCGAGGTTGCAGCAGGATCTCCCAGTGTTGGGATCATCAACATGATAACGGGAGATCCTCCGCACCCGGGGCTATCAACCTCTCTCCAAAGCTCCTACGCTGGGAGATTGATGACAGTGTCAATCGGGCAAAAGCGTCCCAGATATTCAACGCCTCCTATCTCCTTCTCGGATGAAGATTTAGAAGAAGTGGAGCTACCGCACGATGATGCCGTGGTCATCACAACCGCTATCAGAGAGATCACCATGAAAAGGTTGCTTGTCGACACCGAAAGCTCATGCGCATACTCTTCTTCACTATGCTGGAGAGGATGAAAATGTCATCTGTAGAGTTGACGCACTGCACAGGACCCTTGGTGGGGTTCATCGGATGCACTGCCCCGATAGCAGGCATCATCACCTTACCGATGACCCTCGGAGCAGTGGTCTCAACCTTCCCCCAGATGATCAACTTCCAAACCCCCGAGGGGGTCGGAAGGGCAAAAGGGAACCTGAATCATACAAGCCGACGGTTCATCCACACAAGCTGGGAGCGGGGCCGGAATAATCGTCCAAACCTCCGGGGGCGACCTATTCAAATAACGCCATCTGCTTCGATTTTCAAGCCACCAACAATGGTGCGAAATATGAGGCGGCAATCAACAAACTCTGATTGGCTCGAGCCCTGGGGGAGAGAGTAGTCCAACTATTCAACGACTTCAGCCTCGTCGTTCGTCAACTGAACGGGGCCATCGAGGCCCACGAGGACTCAGTGCAGAGTTATGTACAGATCAATAAAGCTGAGCTCGCCACCTTCACACGCGCCGAGATTCACCACGTCCCAGGGTCGAAGAATCATCGAGCCGACGCCTTGTCAGCAGTTGAGTCGCCCATCCCCAGCTGGCTCGGTCGAATCGTGTACGTATGACGTCTATCCCATCCCAGCGGGCTGCCGCCAGAGCCTCTAAGCCTCGATCAGGGAGCCACATGAATGGATTCGATAATCCGTTGCTTAAACATAGGAGAGACCATATTGGAAAGGCGGGGTATCAATTCGTCCTGGTGGAGATGCGGGACCGACCCAGTGGAGGCACAAAAACTTGAGCGGAAGGCCTATCAATTCGCCCTGTTGGATGGTTCATTGTTCAAAAGACGATGGACCAGGTATGACATCTTCCCCTATCTTAAACGCTTAGCCTCGCAGGAGGCGCACTACGTGATCCGAGAGATCTACGAGGGCGGCTGCGGGAACCATTGCAGAGGAAAGTCTATAGCTCTGAAGGCCATGAGACAAGGGTATTTCTTGCCAACGATGTTCAAAGAAGCCAACGAGTATGTCCGACGATGCTCGACCTACCCAAAAATTCTCAAAGATCAGCTCGGCACCGCCGACTGATCTGATCCCCATCGTCAGCCCAGTTCCCTTCGCCAAATGGGGGCTGTACCTCCTTGGACCATTCAAACCAGCGAGTGGGCAACGGAGATACCTGTTAGTGGTGATCGACTGTTTCACCTAGTGGATCGAATCTGAGCCTGTATCCCAAATCACATGGAAGGAGGCTCGAAACTTCGTCTGGAAATCTGTCGTCTGTCTTTTCGGCATCCCACATTCCATAGTAACGGACCATGGAACACAATTCGACAACACCGGCTTCAGGGACTTCCGCACAGAGCTGAAGATCAAGCTACACTTTGCCTCCATCGCTCATCTCCAGTCAAACGACTTGGCGGAACCAGCCAATAAGAGCTACTTTGGGCCCTGGCGGAAGAGAATAATCGGGCTCGTGGGAACTTGGCCGGACGAGATCCCCGACATATTATGGTCGTATAGAACGACCCACAAAACCCCGACAGAGGAAAACACCCATCATGCTGGCCTACAGATGCGAGGCCGTCGTCCCCGTCAAGGTCAATAAGCGCCTACCTCGTCTCCGATACTACGACGAAGAAAGAAACTCAGAGGGCCTCGAGCTCAACCTACAACTGGAGACGAGGTCCGTGAACGGATGTTGGCGACCCTCACCGAACAGAAGGGGCGCATGGCACGCTACTTCAACTCAAAAGTTCGCAAACATAATTTCAGTATGGGAGACTTGGTGCTACGCAAGGCCGCTTTCACTGCCAAGGTCCTCAAGAAGGGAAAGATCGCTACAATATGGAAGGGGCCCTACACAGTGATCGACGCACTCGGTCCTGCCACCTACCAGCTCGCCACTTTGGACGGCGAGGAACTTCCTCATCCTTGGAATGCGGAACATATACGAAAGTGCTATCAGTGGTTGTACTGAAGAGGTAAATCGGCTGTTCACTTTATATCCTATACATGTTCATTATGAATGCGAAGTAGATCGTTCTTCAACATCAGTTGGAACGACCTCCGTCGGCCGTAAGTCGAAGGATCCATGTCCCTCGCCACCGAATGACCTCCGTCGGTCGTAAGTCGAAGGGGCCATGCCCCTCGCCACTGAACGACCTCCATCGGCTGTAAGTCGAAGGGGCCATGCCCCTCGCCACCGAACGACCTCTGTCGGCCGTAAGTCGAAGGGGCCATGGCCCTCGCCACCGAACAACCACCATACGACCAAAGGAGAGTGAGTCATGGTGAAGACACCTAACATATCCATAACATAACTTGTCTAAGGATTTCTATGTTCTTTCAAGTTAGGTCGTCGAGGGGCCATACACACGCAGCAAATATAAATTCTTTGGATAAAGAAATAAAGTCGCAAAAAGTTTTTTCCATCGATTTCAAATCGGAAAAATTACAAAATTAGGAGTTACAGAGGGACTGCTTAAGACTTAAGAGAGAGGGGGAGTGCTTCCTGACACCAAAACGTTGGCAAATGCCTCCATCGCCTTCGTGACTTTAGCAGTCAGCTCGGTCTTCTCCTCTGCGGCAGCCTCCTCGAGCCCTCCAACTCTGGCTTGGAGCTCGGCTTACTCCACCTTGCAAGCCTCCGCCCACCTCTCAAAGTCGAAGACTTTGGTCCGAAGCTCGATCGTCTCCTTCTTGAAGGCATCGAGCTCCTCTTCAAGCTGGGCCCTCTCCGTTCGCCACTGGAGCTCGGCGGACTTGTGAACGTTCGATAGCGATGAAAGGCTGTCCTTAGCCGTTGTTGCCTCCCACTCGACCGTCGTTTTGTCAGCGATGATCTTCCCCAGGGCCTCCTCTGCCTCCTCCACCTGTGCTTCGGAGAGGAGGGCTCTACGCTCCACGTCTGCCACCCGCCGACCTCCGTCGATCAAGTCGACAGCGTGGCGATGCAATGCAGCCCCGAGAACGAACATATGCAAATAAAACGAAGGTCAGTCAAGAACGACGACCAAGTTGGGTACCAAAAAACAGAGGCTCGGACGATATACCTGGTACCTGCTCCCAACGAAGAAGTTGGCCATCTGCTCAAGGTCCAGCTTCTGCAGGAACTCCGAATCCTTGGTTGGATCGAGTTCTCTACCCCCTGGCCGTCGTCCCGAAGTCCGTCAGGGCCGACTCCTCCTTGCCGACGGCGAAGGGGGGCTGGTGAAGCTCACCTTCGATCGATCCCGAAGGCTGAGTCGAGAACCGATTGAGCATGAGCGCTCGATCAAACTCCTTAGGAATTGGGCCGACCAGCGGTGTGGGCGACACGATGTCCCCCCACGGCCACAGATCTATGAGGGGCGTCGTGGGCCCCTGGGGCAGTGACAAAGTCTCAGCCGCCTCTGGAGTCTCGAGGGGAGCGACCTTCTCGCCCTTCCCCATGGGGTCTTCTCCGTCCACGCGCCTCCTCTTCGGAGACCCCTCCTCCTCGCAAGAAGGCATTTCCCTCTTCTGACCGACTCCCCCAGTCGGCTCGACGACGTCGGCAGAGTCGACATCAACCACCACTGGCACTGCTCCGACCACGACGGAAGCCAGAGGAGCGGGAGGCCACGTAGGAGCATGGCTAGAAGCCTACCTCAAAGAGGCCCGAGGAGGAGGCCTGGGCGTCCGCCTGGTCTCTTCCCCTTCAGAGGACGAGCTCTGGTGGACGTGAAGGAGGGACCAAGAATCTGACCCCTCGACACGAGCGCTCGATCGATCGTTCCAGGCACCTGACCTCTCGGCTGTCCTTTTCTTCTTCCTCTGGTCCCTCCAGACTCGGTCCAGGCTGGACTCGCCGCTCTATCAGTTGCCGTTGGTCATATCTGTAGACAACGAAGATAATTACCGTGAGTGGCGAAGATTAGGATATCGATTCGAAATATCTTACCCGGGCACCATAGAAGGATCTTTATCGTGTGGTCATCCAACAAATAATGAATCGACCTATCTTGTCCTGGTCGATTCAATAGAGCCTTCACTGCCTCGGCCTCGCTCGGCGACAACCCGGCTCTTCCTTCAAGGACAGACGCAACTCCCTCGCAAGCTCAGGGTTCGGAGAACTCCAGCCATTAAGCAACGATACCAGGTCAGGTAAAGTGACGAACACGAAGGTGTCTGTCCACCCAAGGTCGGAAACTGGGAGGTCGTATATGAGCCTCGTGCCTGGGTGAGCAACTACGTGATACCACACTCGACGAGGGTCGGCGACTATCCTAAAGAAGTATCCGAATAACCCGAGAGTTGGACAAACTCCACAAAGCTCGCACAACTTGATGAAGCCCACCAGGGGAGGAAAGGAGTAAGGAGCAAGTCTACAAAGAGAAAGCTTTGAAGAGAACAAAATCTCGATAATGAAAGGGTGAAGGGGGAATCGAAGTCATAAGCGGAAAGACTTAAGATACACCCCAACCTCCTTCTTCCGTGAGAAACACACTCTCATCTGGATCAGGCACCCTAACCCTAAAGGGTTCGTAGAGACAACCTTGTCAAACCTCGACGGTCAGATCAAGGGAGAACCTAGGGGCCATGTCTAAGATAACTCCAGGAACTTTCGACTTCTGAACCCTTCGACGAATGGGAAGGTCGGGCTCAACCCAAACCCCTTTCCCCTTTCTAGGAACTTCCATAGGGCGAGGGGGCCGGAAACGCTCAGCCAGTTCCTCAGGGGTCGGCACCTTGAACACCACTAGAGCAAACATGCCTGACCAACCTACAAGAGAGTCAAGATCGAAGAAAGGAGAAACCATTGGAAAGAACATGCGATCTCCAAGAGAAGCGGCGACAGAAGCAAACATGCGAAGCAAGGAAGAAGACGAAGCTGGAAAATTTCAACTTCTCTCTTCGAAATTTCTCTTATATGTTAAGAAACCCAACCGCCTAGCCCCCGATGCACGCACATGTCCAAAGCCAGCCACCAGTGACGGTGAAGATCGCTCCAAAGGCGAATGGGTTTTGGCGGCACATATCAAATCAAATATTTTGAAATCAGTGCGCATTTAAGAATACTACACATCATTCGGTCCCAGTCAGCGCAACTCCTGAGGTACAAATGATGGGGCCATTGTTAGCGCACGGAGACGAACCCGATTGGGTACCTAATGTCATAAAAGGGCATATGCGCTCTCTCCGGGAGCAAATTATAGCTCTCGAAGAGAGGAAGAGGGGCCTGCTGGAAGAACAGCAGGCACTCATCGTGCAGGCTGCCATCCTCGGTGGACCAGGAGAATGAAATTTGAAAGACTTACCAAGTCATCATCTAATCCCCGAGATCATTTATTTCTTTAAAAGAAGATAATTTAGCTCGCGGACTGAGCGACGTTTATGTGCTTTTATTCCCATATACCATAAAAGAATGCATTCCTCCCCTTTTTAGTGGCAGAGAAGTGACGTCTGCTTCCTTATCCAGTGCTGGACGTCGGGGGATTTTTCCCTTGGATACCTTCGAACGCAGGCGGAGAATTCTCTAGCTTTGCAAGATAATAAGAAAGAATTAGTAGACACATCGACGGAAGCTGATGAATACAAGAAGGGAACGGAGACGAGGGCTGAAAAGAAAATCGTTTGTACACCCATAATTGGTATCCGATTGAAACATAGAAAGCTATACAGCGGCAGAATAGGGACCAGATGAGGCAGGTGCTTATTCCGAAGCTAATAATTCAAGCAACCATGACAGGGAGGTCTCGCGCGTTGTTGCGCAAAAAGAAGGCAATGAAATATCACTTAGACGTCGGACTACCAACCCCGCAGATCCGTGCTGTAGATTGTAAATGGAGCCCCTACGGCATGGTTCACATCGACCCGTCGGCTTTTGAGGGCATTACATTTAGTACGGTTCTCTCTCTTGCGCTTTTAGGGCTCATATGAGTGCATACCCGACCAGTTTCTCCTCTGCGACCCGTTACCCCCACACTCTAATCGGGATACGACTGAATCGGGCGAACGGATCAGATGATCGTTGGACTGACACCGACATTCAAGGAAGAGTTAATTGGGGCGAGTAAATGGGCAGCCGTTAGCTCGAAGCCCGGAGAAGATCATGCCGTAATCAATGAGGGGCGGTCATGCCTCATCAAGGAGGAGCTACCTATAAAGGGGCCGATAAACGAAGGTAAAAGGGTTTCATCTTTAAGGTACGAGTGCTAATACATAGAACTCTATATTCTTACTTCTCCATTCTACATGGGAGCTTGCGTCGTTAGTCTAGGGACGAACCTCCGTGGGTCGACCTCGGCTACACCAAGCTCCCTCTCTTCCTTAAGTTCCCTACTAACTTAAGTATCGGAGGGGATTTGGGTCGAAACTCAGATCCGACCCCCTTAACGACTTTCTGTGGTGCAGATCAACGATCACCATCCAACGCCCAAGGTCGATATCGGGCTCTTTAACCTCGAACGACCGATACGACGGCCGTTCTTAGGTCGATCAACGGTCGTACTGATTCGGGTTCAATATTGCATATTTAACCCCCCATTTAGCCCTATTTTGTGCTCATGTGATGCTACATTGTTCTCTAATCCATACGTATTTTCTACACATTTATTTATTAGAGAAAACACACTATTTGAGCACATAACAGCATTTAACGACACATTTCTGTATTTTTTATATTTTTCGTAGCTTGGTCTCGATCTCACGATTCCAACGACTATTTATTTGTATTTTTCTGAGATTTGTGCTAATTACTATGAATTTTAAAATGCAGAATACTAATTAATTGGGGAAATACGCAAAGAAATACGAAATATGAATCCACGTGGCGCATTTACAGCCGCTCGATTTTGATCGAACGGCAGGCAGCGGCACTGGGAGTTTTGGCGACGTGGCTGCATCACGGGCGTTGATCTTCCATCGGACGACAATCAGCAACGGACGACGCGGCAGTCTAATGACCGCAAGATCACGATCGAACGGTCACAATTTCTCCCGCTCGAAGCGCAGCTCAGCACAGCTAGTGGCCATGTGGCATCATCCTACGCGTTTGCCGCTGAATCCAACGGTGCAGATGAATCTCGATTCGAAATCGAAAATGGTCGACGTGGTTGCTTGCAGGCCGTCCGATTCCAATCCAACGCTCCAGATCGATCCCGAGGCGGATTCAGACTCAGAGATCCATGCGAAATCTTCGTGCGACGTGGCATATATCGGGTCGTCGATCAAAAATCGGACGGCGGAAGACGATCCGGAGTTGAGCTCGTTAACGGATGCGCACGGAGCTCAAAGGACACGTGGCGGCTCTGGGATTGATCCCGCATTGATCGACGGCCTAAATTTGCTCCGACTTCAGATGTGCGGCCATGATCTTCCAGCGGCTAAGCGGATGCGGGTTTCAAACCCAATAAGCAATTTAAACCCGCAATATTATTATATAAGGTATTCCTAGGGTTTTTGAGCGTATACAAGCAGATTGGGGCATATTTTGAGCGTATTGGAGGCTCTAGGAGCCATATTTCCCCTCTGAAAAATCCTGTAAAATTCCAGAGGCTTTTATTATTATTTCCAGAGAGTTTGAAGTCTTTTCAAGGAGAATTGGTGATATATTTCTTAACTTAAACCCCGTATTTGATGCTTTTCTCTTGTATTTTGCTATAATCTTGATGTATTTTGCTATGAAAGTTGTTTATTCTTGCACCATGAGTAGCTAAATTGTTATTGTGCATGGTATGGAGTAGTTAGGGGATATAATTTGTGTTTATTTGTTGTATTCCTTGTGTTAAATCGTTAAACGTCGTTAAAATTGTAATCTTTGTTCGTAAATCGACTTTTTCAGATTCCAAAAGAATTGATTTAGTTGATGATCGCCCCAAAAGGGTGAGTTTTGATCTCACCAAAAGGGAGTTTCATACCGTAGTTTTGATCTCTCCAAAAGAGAGTTTCATATCGCATTATAACTTTAGCGACGATCTTATTGAATATTTTGCTTGAACCCCCAAAAGGGCATCTTCCGATGAATTGCTCCCAAAAGGAGAATTCATTGAGTTATATTGGGTATTTTCCGGTGAATTGCTCCCAAAAGGAGAATTCATTGCGTTATACCTATCAACCAAATTAATACGAATCACTGATCCTAACGAACCCATACCATGTGCATACTTTTTATAGATATTTTCATACACTAATTTCTTTGTTCGCACATCACCATCACGCACTTTCACATCATCGCCATCATTGTTGAAGTGGTTAGTTTCTTTTCGTAGGATTTCTATTTGATTTGAATTGTGGTTGCAACAGATTTCTTCCCGTGGATTCGACATCTGGACTCCCAGATTTTACTACTTGTACAGACTCTTGCGCTTGAGAGAGAGCACCTGTCACGACCCGCTTCCCTAAAATGGAGGCGAGACGTGAAAAGGTCCGCACGAGAGTGGAGCTGTGAAGCCCCAAACCCGATAAGCGTCCACAAATACATAAACAGGTCCCTGTAACCACAACAGAATAACAATAATATCACAAGGCGAGACTGAAAATAAAATTCCACATCTCACAAATTGTCCAACATCAACAAAGAGTCCAACATCCAGAAAAGCCACCAGGCTAAAAGAAAAGAGTCCAAGGCCCAGAACAAGGCCAACAAAAGAAACGACAACAACAAAGTATAGGTGCTACGCACCGGATATAAAACAACTGTCTAGTCAAAAGTAAAACACAACGAAGACACTAGGACTGGTCCCCAGTGTCCACGTACTCCCCGTCAAACACAAGCTCGGGCTCGGCGTCAGCAAACACCTCGTCCTCAACGAGGTACTCGGGCTCAGGTTCTAACATGTGTCACCCAAAAGAGTAAAGGGGCACATGTCAGCAAGTCTAAAAAGACTTGGGCAAGGAAACTGAAAGTGAGGCATCTAGCAACCTAGCAGTTTTGTATGCATGACATGGCAGTTATAACATGAATGCACAATTAAATCATGGCAAGACAATTTGTACAAGGGAACAATTTATCGGGACAAGACAAGAGTAGCCAAGCTACTATCAATTCAATCAATTCACATTTTGTAGGTGTTTATGCCATTCGCTGAATGGCATAGCATTTCAGACCGATCGGCACCAAACACTACTCGGTACCCACACGATATGGAGCCTGGGGTCCCTGCACATTGAGCTCATCTAGTGAGCCTAGGGTTGCCCCGCACATTGAGCTCGCATTCTTAGTTCACAATTCGTTACATCGAGCGTTGGGGTTTCCAACTCATTATGCTCGCTTCTGGTCACGAGCCAGGAAACACAAGTATGGCGTAGGGAACACCTAGCCGGAACACGCAATTCGGGCATTGGCTATCAACCAACACATGACCCGCTTCTGGAACACGAGCCAGGAACACAACATTGTAGCGAAGCTACGCAATCACAGCAATACCTAAAGAATGCGAGGTCATGACAATTTATTTGCGTACAGTTAATTAAATTAAACGTGACAGGCGAAATGCAATGACATGAACATATTCGCGTACCGTTAATTGAAAGTAAACATGACATGTTAATTGTGCGACATGCTAAAAGTCGGAACTAGCTTCGTTGTCAAGCTAGTTCCCCAATTTGCGCCTAGGCGAGTATCATTTCGTCGCCTAGCCTCTTTTACGCCTACAATAAGCAAATGGCCTAAAACATGGCCTAAACCCTAAGTGGCAAGTTTCACTTGCCTAGCACCGGGGATTGACGATCACTTCGTCACACGGATGCTATCTACGGGGGAAATCGCTGTTTTGGGGGAGACAAACATCAAACACATGAAATTAATTAGGGTTTCACAAAAATTATAAATAAGTTATGAAAACAACGGTAGAACGATTTCTTACCGAGAGGAAGCGGAAGAAACACTCCGGGGAACCCTAGGATCAGATCTGGAAGCAAATGGAGAAGTTTGGGGAAACTAGGGGTTTGGGGGTTTTGGGGATTTTGATGGGTTTTGATGGAGATTTGGGGAAGATGAGGGGTAGATAGAGTAGATGGATGGATTGGATGATGGATTTAGGGCTTGGAATGGAGAAATGGAGCTTGGAGGAAGATGGGGGCTGAAGAGGGAAGTTTTTAGGGTTTTGGGTCGTGTTGGAGAAGAAGAAGTCGAATGGGTTGGGTTTAAATAGGCTAGGCTGGCGGCTGCCCAGAAATTAGGGTTTTAACACTGGTTAGTCGGTCAAAGAGCAACCACTGACCAACTAGTTTGGCAACTAGTCGGTCGGTCGACCAACGCAGACCGACTAAGTGCAAACAGTAACTCCTGAACGAAAATAGGATTCTAGAGTTAGTCGGTCCATGAACAAGTACTGACCGACTAGTTTGGCATCTAGTCGGTCGATGAACGTTCTTAGACCGACTAAGAGTAAACAGTAACTGATACAAAAATAAGATGATGAGTTAGTCGGTTCAAGAAGCATTGCTGACCGACTAGTTTGCAACCTAGTCGGTCAACCAACGTTCTTAGACCGACTAACGATAAACAGTAACTCCTGAGAAATTTAGAAAGCTAACTAGTCGGTCCAAGAAGGATTGCCAACCGACTGGATCGTCATCTAGTCGGTCGGTGGCCCTTCTTACACCGGCTAATGAGCACAGAAAAGTATCGATACGGAGCGTGAGGCCCCGGTATCGATTCCTAAGACTCCTAGGCTTGATCTAACAGTTAGATATGACCGCTATGAAGTCCGTCACGAGTGACATACTTCGAAATCGACAATCCTAAGGAAGAAGCGAGAAAATACGACGAATCGATCGAAAATAAAATCTACGGAGACAAAAACCACACAAGAGGAGAAAATCCATCAAAACATATATTATATTATATTAAATCCAGATTCATGAAAAGCAGTCGTTACAGCACCTTTTGGAGCCCACCATGTTTTTGGCGCCGTTGCCGGGGAGGAATGGTTTGTGACTACGGTTTATTTCATTTAGAGGACCTTCGGTGAGATCTTTCCACTTTATTGTACATAAACTTTTTTTTATTATTTTATTTTAATTTTTAAAAAATGGAATATATGAATTTCTATTGCACAAACAATCTGTATGATGCAAGGTATGCTAATGCACACAAACATAGAATGGAGAAGCTCAAAATTGTTAATTTTAATCAAACTGATTATGAAACTTTCTTTCAGGCCTGTAGGAGGTTCACAAACATATTATCGAGCTATCCGCAGCATGGGTACACAAAGAACGAGCTTATGGAGTTCTTCCTAGATAGACTACAACCCCAGCTGCAGGAATTCTTGGGTGTCATGACGCCGATAGAGGCGTGGGATACATGGAGTCTCTGCAAGAAAATGAATAAGCTATGGAAGAGACTTCAGAGAGCGATTCAACGGAGCCTTCGTGCCTTGATCAAGAAGAGCAAAGCGTAGACGTACCTTCGCAATCCTTGAAAGAGGACGCTTACCTGATTATTCAGATACAGGAGGCCACATCCCTTCAATTCCAAGAGAATTTCCTTGCTCGGAGTCGGCAGATTCAGAAATCCATTGAAGATCTTAATTTGATTGCCACTTGCTTAGAAGAAAATAATTCTTTTGAAATTCAACTTCAAGAACCTAATACGATTTTATCTTCTATTGCAAGTATACCGAGCGAGCCATGTCACGTTGAGGACACGAATGAAAATATCTACATGGCAAAAGGTGTGTGCAAAAGAGAGGACGAGCTAGCAATTTTGGATGAACGAGATGAGGAGACAGCTAGGAACAAGGGTTTTGAGATTATCGCCATGGAGTCAGAACCATGCCCTCCTCCAGTTTTGTCCTAAAATCATTTACCCCTCTCTCCAATGACTGAGCATCGTACAGAGAGTAGTGCAAATCTTTCAGGAGTAGTCGTCAACTTTCTTTAATTCATTTCACTTATTTTGATGACTACGTTTTGAATAATTTTATTGAAAGGAATCTTAAATTAAATTGGACTGACATAACTCATCTCTCGCAGGACATTGGCAAACAGCTTATAGAGATGCTTGGAGTTGTGTTGCTGGGGTCCAAATTAGTTTTTGGAGGAAGAATAATCGCCGAGGAGCGCAAGGAGCAAATTGAACAACTTCCTCCACCATCAAAGATTCGGGATCCTCCATTTGATCACGGTGTGTTCTTTCCAGTAGTGTAGATTTTATATGCATTCTAGGTTGCTTGTTTGAATAAACTCATACCTCTTTCGCCATTGAGGACAATGTCCATCTTTAGTTGGGGGGTGTGTATGAGACCTTAGGAATTTTTTTGAGAAGAATAAATCGCCAAATCTCATCATTTTAAAACTCCTTCATATGCCTCAATTGCGGATGATTATACATTGATTGAGTTCTAAAAATTGTTTATGGCTTGATTAAATTATTTTTCCTCCATGGAATTACCGTTAATATGCTATTCATGAAAATTTTCAATCGCCATGATTAATATCTTGAAATAGTTTGAATTTATTTCATGCTTGCTAATGTGATGAAAAAGCTCGAGTATACACGATTTTTAAGAAAGTCTTCAAGTTGAAGAGGAATTTGGCCTTTGATACTAATGTTTATATTCAAAGAATGGGTGTTGAGTTGCTTACAAAAGAAAAAAAGAAAAGAAGAAAAGAAAAGAAAAATGAATGATGAAAAATGAATGAATAAGTATGTCACTAATAAATAACTTGGTTGGCTCGAGTAGTACAGTCCGAGGGGTCCTTCTTGGCCTAATGCCCTATTATCGTCTGATTTGGGAGCCATTGACCGGAACCTCACTCATTTGATGGAGCGATCCAAGTTATACTTTTTTCTGCGAATGTTGCTTGATGCGCGTTACGCGGAACGAATAAAAGAAAAGAAATGGTGAATATACTAAGCAACTTCAATACCCATGTCTTGAATGATTGTTTTGATAGGCCAATTCCTTGGAAACAAGAAAACTAGAGAAAAACGACGTGTTATACTTTCGCTTGCGCAAAACGATGCTTGCATGTTATTTATTCACACTAAATTAGAGAAAATATCATGTGATTGATTTTGTTCATGGATGTGTATATTGATGGTCAAGATGGAATGCGTATTATTGAGCCATGCCATGAGCAAATTGATAGAACTTATTGTTTTATTAATCTTCCGTATTAATCGCTATTTTTGCTAGAGACTAGAAAATCGCTAGTTGGGGGGTGTGATTCGGGTTCAATATTGCATATTTAACCCCCCATTTAGCCCTATTTTGTGCTCATGTGATGCTACATTTTTCTCTAATCCATACGTATTTTCTACACATTTATTTATTAGAGAAAACACACTATTTGAGCACATAACAGAATTTAACGACGTATTTCTGCACTTTTTATATTTTTCGTAGCTTGGTCTCGATCTCACGATTCCAACGACTATTTATTTGTATTTTTCTGAGATTTGTGCTAATTACTATGAATTTTTGAATGCAGAATACTAATTAATTGGGGAAATACGCAAAGAAAGACGAAATACGAATCCACGTGGCGCATTTACAACCGTTCGATTTCGATCGAACGGCAGGCATCGGCGCTGGGAGTTTTGGCGACGTGGCTGCATCACGGGCGTTGATCTTCCATCGAACGACAATCAGCAACGGACGACGCGGCAGTCTAATGACCGCAAGATCACGATCGAACGGTCACAATTTCTCCCGCTCGAAGCGCAGCTCAGCAAAGCTAGTGGCCATGTGGCATCATCCTACGCGTTTGTCGCTGAATCCAACGGTGCAGATGAATCTCGATTCGAAATCGAAAATGGTCGACGTGGTTGCTTGCAGGCCGTCCGATTCCAATCCAACGCTCTAGATCGATCCCGAGGCGGATTTGGATTCAGAGATCCGTGCGAAATCTTCGTGCGACGTGGCATATATCGGGTCGTCGATCAAAAATCGGACGGTGGAAGACGATTTGGAGCTGAGCTCGTTAACGGATGCGCACGGAGCTCAAAGGACACGTGGTGGCTCTGGGTTTGATCCCGCATTGATCGACGGCCTAAATTTGCTCCGACTTCAGATGTGCGGCCACGATCTTCCAGCGGCTAAGCGGATGCGGGTTTCAAACCCAATAAGCAATTTAAACCCGCAATATTATTATATAAGGTATTCCTAGGTTTTTTGAGCGTATACAAGCAGATTGAGGCGTATTTTGAGCGTATTGGAGGCTCTAGGAGCCGTATTTCCCCTCTGAAAAATCCTGTAAAATTCCAGAGGCTTTTATTATTATTTCCAGAGAGTTTGAAGTCTTTTCAAGGAGAATTGGTGATATATTTCTTAACTTAAACCCCGTATTTGATGCTTTTCTATTGTATTTTGATATAATCTTGACGTATTTTGCTATGAAAGTTGTTTATTCTTGCACCATGAGTAGCTAAATTGTTATTGTGCATGGTATGGAGTAGTTAGGGGATATAATTTCTGTTTATTTGGTTGTATTCCTTGTGTTAAATCGTTAAACGTCGTTAAAATTGTAATCTTTGTTCGTAAATCGACTTTTTCAGATTCCAAAAGAATTGATTTAGTTGATGATCGCCCCAAAAGGGTGAGTTTTGATCTCCCCAAAAGGGAGTTTCATACCGTAGTTTTGATCTCTCAAAAAGAGAGTTTCATATCCCATTATAACTTTAGCGACGATCTTATTGAATATTTTGCTTGAACCCCCAAAAGGGCATCTTCCGATGAATTGCTCCCAAAAGGAGAATTCATTGAGTTATATTGGGTATTTTCTGGTGAATTGCTCCCAAAAGGAGAATTCATTGCGTTATACCTATCAACCAAATTAATACGAATCACTGATCCTAACGAACCCATACCATGCTCATACTTTTTATAGATATTTTCATACACGAATTTCTTTGTTCGCACATCACCATCACGCACTTTCACATCATCGCCATCATTGTTGAAGTGGTTAGTTTCTTTTCGTAGGATTTCTATTTGATTTGAATTGTGGTTGCAACAGATTTCTTCCCGTGGATTCGACATCTGGACTCCCAGATTTTACTACTTGTACGGACTCTTGCGCTTGAGAGAGAGCACCTTTTGGAGCCCACCAAGTTTTCAACTACCAGCTACTGACCCCAGTTCCTCCAACCGACGGTTCCACTCCAAAGGGTGACTAGACTCCAGCTCAGCGCTTCGAGTCTCCGTCAGCTTGACAACTGTCTTGGTCATTTTTGGCCTTAACAATACCATATAAAATGTCTATTTAAGTTGACAAAATAGTATCATACATATCGACATGCATCCCTATAAAAATAATATTTGATAAACAAAATAATAGTTGAAGATTAAATTTTTTACATTAATACATATACACACAAAAGCATATGGAAATAACAGTTGATATAGAATTTTTTGACCTTAATTTAGAGATAGAGAAGACTGAGAGTTAGGGAGAAAAAGAGTTAAAAAAAGTGATAAGTAATGAGAGAGGGAGGGGGAGGAGGAGGAGGAGGAGGATGATGATGATACTTAATCATAAATTTTATTTTATTCGTTTACCTGTTTAAATTATTTGTTATTCGTTTAACTGTTCAAATTATCCATTACGTGTTCACATGTTTAATTGATTTTTAAAAGATTTTTTTGGATTGAATGGAACTTGATAGGTTTAATTAAATTTCTTGGATTTTTTGAGTTTAATTGCTAGAGAATGATATAGAGTAAGATGAGCCATGGAACTGGAGGCGATAGTAAGATGGATGGAAAGACGGAGGTGGTGGAGTCAAATGAGAAGAGGTTAGGAGGTAGTAGCAGTCACATGATGAAGAGACTTGTTATCCGTTTATCTGTTTAAATTATCTGTTACATGTTCCCTGTCCTGTTATTACATGTTATTCGTTTACCTGTTTTTCTGCACAGTCCTAGACAAAAAGATGCAAAAAGATGGGTGTGCAGTTAGGAGATCGATGTTCACATGCTCAGATTATCTGTTATCTGTTATCACCTGTTATCCGTTTACCTGTTCTAAACATGTTCCCTAATTCAAATTATCTGTTACGTGTTCCATGTCATGTTATAACCTGTTATTCGTTTGTGTTCAAATTATCCATACATGTTCCATGTATTGTTATCACCTGTTATCTGTTTACATGTTCAAATTATTTGTTACATGTTATCATCTGTTATCCATTTAACTGTTATAAACATGTTCACATGTTCAGGTCACCTGTTCAAATTATCTGTTACTTGTTCACTTAAGTAAAATAAGTAGAGCACGAATATCCAACAATCAACCTTAGCATATTACTACAAAAATCATATTCGCACTTTTTTAATTGGGAAATTTTCCAAGTGGCATATCGTTCCTTTGATGAGCTTTGACTCTTAACAGAATGAGCAATACTTCGAATGAATTATGATTTCCTTCCTCCAATCATGATACAGATTTTTATATGAAAGCTTTTTATCTGATATTGTTTCATATTCTTTATACATAAGATCTCTAAATGTTTTTCAGTGAAGACAAACTATATCATCATAGGATAGGAAATGCCTTTGTGCAAATAATCAATCGAAATAATAACTAATGAAAAAATATAACTACAATAAATTAGATAGCAAGAGAGACTAAGATACCAAATGACATTAATATGATGAAGATAATAATTAGTTGGTTATCACATGTTATCTGTTAGTGGGTTCAAATTATCCGTTACACCTGTTCAAAATATCGGTTACCTGTTATCACCTGTTATCCATTTATCTGTTCTAAACCTATTCACCTATTGAAATTATTCGTTACATGTTTCCTGTCATGTTATCATCCGTTATCTGTTTACATGTCCAAATTATCTGTTATCCGTTTACCTGTTCTAAACATGTTCACCTGCTCAAATTATCTGTTACGTGTTCACCTGTTTAATTGATTTTTAAAAGAGTTTTTTTGGATTGAATGGAACTTGTTAGGTTTAATTAATTTTCTTGGATTTTTTGAGTTTAATTTCTAGAGAATGATGCCGAGTAAGATGAGGTATGGAGTTAGAGGCGATAAGAAGAAGGATGGAGAGGCGTGGGTGGAGGAGGAGTTGAATGAGAAGAGGTTAAGAGGCAGTAGCGGTTAAATGATGAAGTGACTTGTTATCCGTTTTTGTTCAAATTATAAGTTTCATGTTTCATGTCATGTTATCACATGTTATTCATGTACCTGTTCTTCTGCAAAGTCCTAAACAAGAAGATGTAAACAGATGGGTGTGCGGTTAGGAGATTGCTGTTCACCCGTTCAAATTATCAGTTACCTGTTATCAATTGTTCAAATTATCCGTTACCTGTTCAGGTAAGTAAATATGTAGAGCATGAATCTCCAACAATCAATCTTAGCATATACTAGAAAAATAATATTCGCACTTTTTTTAATTGGGAAATTTTCCAAGTGGCACATCCTTCCTTTGATGAGCTATGTCTCTTAACAGAAAGAGCAATACTTTAAATGAATTATGATTTCCTTCACCCAATCATGGTATTGATTTTTATATGAAAGCATTTTAACTTTTATTGTTTCATGATTATGTTATGTTTACTTTCATATTCTTTATATATAAGATCTCTAAATGTTTTCAGTGAAGACCAGACTATATCATCATATGGTAGGAAATGCCTTTGTGCAAATAATGAATCGAAATTATCACTAATGCAAAAATATAACTACAATAAGTTAGACAGCTAGAGAGACCAAGATACCAAATGACAATAACACGATGAAGATAATAATTAGTAGGTTATCACCTGTTATCTGTTTACGTGTTCAAATTATCTAATACATGTTATCACCTGTTATCCGTTTACCTGTTCTAAACATGTTCACATGTTCAAATTATCTGTTACATGTTCCCTGTCATGTTATCACCCGTTATCAGTTTCCCTGTTCAAATTATCTGTTATTCGTTTACCTGTTCTAAACCTGTTCACATGTTCAAATTATTTGTTACGTGTTCACATGTTCACCTATTCACCTATTTAATTGATTTTTAAAAGATTGTTTTGGATTGCTTGGAACTTGTTAGGTTTAATTAATTTTCTTGGATTTTTTTCAGTTTAATTGCAGAGAATGACACTGAGTACTTTGATTGAATCATTGCATGCCGAGAAAGGATTTCTTTCTCAAATTCGTGAGTTCCGAGAGAAAAATTGTTCTCTTAATTGTCGGTTGGACGACTCGTTTCGGATTGTGACTCCGTCATTCTTGACAGGGATTCTCAAATTGACACTTTGAGAAATGAGATAGTGGCTCTCAAATATCGATATCTTGAGCTTAGCTCACGTCTATCCATTTGGGATGACGACATTTCTTCACTTTTGAAGAAGTGTGAGATATTATTTACTCAACTTTTAATTAAGAATAAGGGTTTTGGATTTTCATCTTTGAATTTGCCCAAACCAAGCTATTCTCCTAGAAGTACCCAAAATAATTTTGTGGGTGAGCCTTCTAAGGGGTTTGTCAAATCCAAGACTTCTTTTGGTCAAAAATTAACTTTGAATCAAAACGGACTTATGCATTTATGTACACTTCATTGCATAAGAAGCATGTTCAAAAACAAATTGTTATGGACACTTCTTCTTTTGATGTTATGCATGATGCTTCTACCCATAGGAATGATTCTTTTTATATGCTTGCTAATCATCCACCCGCTCGTGTTATGCATGCTATTAATGCTTCTATGCATGGTAGAAATGTTTCTTGTGTGAATGCTTTAAATGTTCACTTGCATGTTTCACACACGAGACACACTAATGCTTATGTTCCACCTCACAAGCGTGTACCCCTACCTCCTATTCATGCCCCTACACGACCTCTCCTTAGAAAACCCAACTCTTTCTTGGTTGATTCATGAGAATGTTTCTCGGCATGATAAGAACACGTATATATAGACTCGTTTGTTAGAAATGTTATATTTTCATGCAACTATATACTGAAACCAAACTCAACTTTTGTTTGGTTCCCCCCTTGCTAGCACTCACACACACTTACGTTATTGCTTGGGTACCATGCTATGTTTGATTACTTTGTGTACCCATTTTTAGTGTGAGATTGTTCATTGCTCCCTTGTTTGCATGTTTCGAATGATTTTGGGAGATTATGGAACTTTTGCTTGCTAGCATGTTCATTTCCAATCATTTGCTATGTTATATGTCATTTACATTATATTTGTGCATATGATTAGGTTATTTCTCTAACATTTGGATTTTGTCAATTTGGCACCTTCCCATCTTTTGATATGCTAAAGGAAGAGAAATGGTGGTTATGTAAAAATATATATCATATGCCTTTATGCATACTCTTTGTGGTACATAAACACCCATCAATATGCTTTATGCTTTGATTGTTTATTTTGTGCACATATGTATATTGATAGTCGGAGTTTGTTAGCACACATTGTATTTTCAATGTTTATGTTATATATTTACCTAATGTTTGTCATCATCAAAAAGTGGAAGAATGGTGAAGAATGTTGGTTCTTGGGTTCAAGACCAATGTTGTTTTGATGATGGTCAACATTATGTGGTGTGCTAATCATCTTATATGTTTTAGTATCAGATTTATTTATGTTTATCTTGATGTGGAGACAAAGCATATTGGTGATGGGATGATGGTGGATGATGGTTTCAAGGCTTTGGTGCAAAAGCTTGGCATGAAGAGTATTGGACTTCATTGTAATACTTTTTGTATTTCTTCATGTTATTTTGCTTTTATTCCATAGAATATTTGTAGACTTGAATAGATGCACACACATGTTCATATGCATCATTTCTATCATAAGATTCATTAGAAATCATCTAAAACCCATCCCAATTGGTTCTTAGACCAAAACTCTCTTTAGTGTGCTTTCAGCCGTTAACAAGACGTCTGGAAGTGTTCCACCAGACGTCTAGCGTATCAGTTTTTTTATTAGCCATAACCTAAGGTATTCACAGTTGTCTGAAGCTCTATGACCAGGTGCTTGAATAGTGCGTCAGTCGTCTGGTTGTCTTCAATCTGTTTTTCAACAATCTGTTTTTGCCTTCAAATCTATGTCAGTTTTTCTATGATTGTAATTTCACATCTATTCCTAGACCATTAGATTGCATTCTTCACTAGTTTTCCAAGGCATCTTGAATCACCTCAATCGGAGTCCATTTGTGTCAGTTATGGCTGTTTTTGTGATCTAAAGTTTTTTCTGGATAGAGTATGTTGGATTTTCTGCAAACTGTTTCTGCCTTCAAACCTCTGCCAGTTTTTCTGTGAATGGAATTTTTCATCCATTCCTCGCCCATTAGATTTCATTTTTCCTTAGCTTTTCAACTCATCTTGAATCACCTCAATCAGAATTCATTTGTGTCTTGTATGACTGTTTTGTGATCATGTGTTTTTGGGTAGAGTCCGTGAGACGCTATATAACACTGGACCAGACGTTTGACCACTCTTCATTAGACGTCTATTCCATCTTCATCAGACGTTTGGTCATCTCCCAAATTTAGCCATTGGGATTATTTAGCTAGTCGTTTCTAGCTGTTTTTTGTCTTTTAGTGGCCTGTTTTGATGCGCTATCTAACCCACTTTGAGAGGCAGATTTGGGCACTCTTTCCACACATATTAAAATCATATGAGAGTGCATTTGTGAGGGTATTACTTCAAGAGAAATGTTGAATCCTTGGGCCGACATTCGAGGAAAGATTCATATTATTGCCAACGAGCCCACCAATACATTCTCTGAGCCCACTAAGCCTTCAGAGCCCATTATTGTAACCGAGCGTCCACCCAGGCAACACCCATGTGTCATTTTCCCGTTGAGCTTCCATAGCTTTATGAGGTAATCGGTAATGACTCATAATTGGCGGGAGGCGTGGGCGACGGTTACCCCTATTGATAAGGGAGGATCGTGCCACCATAATGCGTGACCGTTAGCTCTTCCAACGTCACTGAAAAGACTCCAAAGTCTATAAATCCCAAAGGAACAGTCAGAAGAAGGGAAGGAAAAAGGTACAAAAGTATGAATACTCTGAAGCTTCATTTTCCCTCACATATATTTCTTCCTCCAAATAGCTCGCGGTGACTGACTTGAGGCGAACATCCGTGGGTCGATCTCGACAGCCCCGAGCCTCTCCTTAAGTTCATGTTCTAACTTGATTATCGGAGGGGATTTGGGTCGGAACCCAGATCTGACCCCCCTGACGTTCATTTGTGGTGCATGAGACCAAGGCACGACCCAGCTGAAAGGTCGAACAACAGCTCCCGTCATCAGTTGCTCGAGCATCATCCTAACTCATGGGTCGAACGACCGTCGTATTCAACTACGTGGTCGAGCGAGCTCTTGCACCGCATCACCGTCCCTACCACCGTCGACCCTGGTTCTATTAACCAAGGGTCCTATTCAACCAGCTGACGAGGCTACACCTCGGTAGAGAAGTCCACGTCAGCCTAGGTACCATTCTCTCCAATTTTGACTTTAACAAGAATTATTTTCCCTCTTTGTCTCTTTCACTTGGTTAGAGTGTTATGCATTGATCTTGCATCAAGAGAGAATCTTCCAAGTGCATCAAGCTCATCAACTCAAGCACTGGGTTTCTCATCTTCCTTGCCTTCACATACACATTGGTAAGATCTATTCAAGGCATAGGTAAGATTGTATTTTGTTTCATTTCTTTTGTGAAACCTAGCTCACATGTTGTGAGAGCAAATTGGAGGGTTACTCATTTGCATCCTTGGATGGTTACTCCTTGGATTCTCCCAATTAGGGATTGTACTCTTGTGTAAGTTTGTTGCCACGGTTAGAGATTGTACTCTTGTGTGAGTTTGTTACCCCTGTTAGGGAGTTATCCAAGTTTAGGGATTGTACTCGTTTAGAGTTTTCGTGCCCCGGTTAGGGAGCATTAGTGGAAATCCACATCTCGGGTTACGAGTGTGGGACTGGAGTAGAATCACTGGGTATGGATTCGAACCAGAATATGCCTCATGTGTTTCGATTGCACTGGCGTCATCTTCTTGTGTGGTTGTCGTTGTTGAGCATATAATTTTTATTTACGTTATATAGTGCGTTTAATTACTAGTAACTTTTTAATTATGCGTTTTGTTTACCTTTACACTATTTATGCACTTATTAGTGTATTGTGTAGCTACATGTCCCAACAAAGTTTTGGGTTAGGTTTGACTCAATTGCTGGGTCAAAAAACTTCCCAAAAGATATAATTTGACTCCAAATAGAAATCCCAAAAGTTGTTGGATTTCACAGAGTTTGTTATTTTAATCCCACTTAGTTTTTAGATAAAGTTTGGCTCAAATGTAGAATCCAAAAAGAATTAAAATAGTTCATGATATGTACACTGTTGAGTCATTGGGCCGGCATTCGAGATTACTCAGTCGATAAATGATTATGGCCCACAAGGCCCACCAAAGAAGCCCGATACCTACTCAGTCAAAGCCTAAAGGTCAGTTGACCGTTGAGTCCGCTTCACTCGAACATGGGATTAAAGGCGGGCTCATGAATCTCGGAGACGTGCACAACGTTTATTCCTATTTATGGGGGAAGATCGTGGCCCCATTATGGGTGGCCGTTATGACCCCAACATCTCTAAAGGGGCCCTGAATGTCTATAAA
>JAULAV010005969.1:0-24997 GCA_030789695.1 Scilla litardierei
CCCCCCTCCGACAGGAGGAATGGAAGATTCCACACCATTACCCAAGGCAATCACACCCGGAGGAAGATTAGTACTCGATCCGATAATCGCTGATCTCACCTCTTCAATCCCAGATCTCCCCACTGAAGGAGACCCCACTTCGAATACACGAGGCCCGCCACAGCCAAAGTTGACGTTCACCAAAGATGTAGATCCACCCCCAAAGCCCAAGCCACCGCCACCACGATCAATTTCCGATGAATCGCCGCCACCCCCAACAGAATCGTCAGTATCTCCAGGACCGCAAGAATCAGACATCTTTAAATTAAATATATATATATTGTATATATATATATATTCATTTACAATTCTTTTTGTGCTCAATTTTTATTCATGGCAATACACATCATATCCCTTAGAACATTTAGTTTTTATTCATCCTACATTCACTTTCCAATATTCATAAAAAGAATCTCCAAAATTACAACGAGTTTAGTATTCGTGGAAGTGCACATGTAGGTGTAGAAATCAAATTAATCATTTCATGAAGCATGTCATGGCTACCAAATAGTTTCTAACATGCTTATGTAGCTATAACAATAATACAATGATTTCTACAAGGGATATGAATGAACACTCAACAAATACCACTTATAATGAATCATAAAGAGGTATTCATTAAGCACAACATTTTTTTTATTTTTGGGTTTTGCAATTTTTTCTTTTGTTTTTTCTTTTATAAGGAACTAAAACAATAAAAAACAAGCAAACAAGCACACAAACAAAAATTAAATCAAGCACACACAAAATTTATGAAGGTATGCAATGAATGCAAAGAGGGAAAAGATATACATTCGCGTCGCCATTTGACTAAGGAGCTAAAGAATGAAACTTTCAATTCATTGCTCCTCGCCAAATCTCCACCTCACCTACATGAAAGGTGTTAAGTGTGACCTTTAAATCCAACAAGGTTCACTAGTGCTAGCCATTAAAGTTTTAGGAACCCACACTTGTTAGAACTTTATATTTGTGTTCCTAAACTTAAAATAATAGGATGTGTGACCAACACTATCACAAGTAAAGCACTTTGCATGCATATTTTTCACAATAGAAGGCATATTGTGGAGTTTCTTAAATTTGGGCTTTTCAACGTTTTTCAAACCAAATCCAAGTCCTCTTCTATTGTTGCCATATAATTGATTTTCAAGTATGGTATCCAACGAATGTTTACCATTTGAAAATTTTCTTAATGACAACTTTAGATTAGAAACTTTGGATTTTAATAGTTTATTTTCACCCACAAGCAAGGTGCATTTACTTAGAAAAGCTCTCTTGTTTTTCTCTTCCTTCTTTTCAAATTCATCCCTTTTCCTTTTAAGTTCATTATTTAACATGCGCAACTTATCATTAAGCTCTTTAATCACATAGTCCTTTTCATTTTCGAGCTTAATCAAATCCTGCTTAAGCATGCTAATATCATTTAATAAGGAAGGACAAAAAACACAAGCAACTTTTTCAGATGAGCTAGATTTTTCTCTTTTCAGCATGGCAATGGTTGATTTGCATTTTTCAAATTCTTCTTTTAAGTTTTTAGATTCTTCATTCATATCACAATTTTCCTTTTTGCAAATCAAAACAAGGGTTTCTATAGGATTCAACTTCATCAGAAATGTCACAGTTTTCTTTTTGTAATTTAAAGCTAGCATTCATATATTCATTTAAAGTAAGTTCTAGCTCATCAATTTAATTTTGCATGGCTTTACAAATAAGTAGAAGTTCAGCTTTACTACCAGATTTTACCTCGTTATGTTTTGCCATCAAGCAGAGGGAGGAGTGTGCTTTATTCTCCTCAAGCTCATCTTCACTATCTATGTCCCACGTTCGCACTACAGTTTTTATTTTCTTCTCTGCGACACCAACTGTTTCTTGTGGGCAATGTCTAGCGAATTGTCCTTGCTTCCTGCATTTAAAACAAATAATTTTATGCTTAGTATTATCACAAGGAGAAGCATCAAAATTATTTAAAAGAGCGTTTCTTCCATTTTGATTCTTTTCAGTGCAGCTGAGGGATTTCTCACTTCAATTTGAAATTTCCAAAGTCCTCCATATATCCTGCGCAGAAGAGCAATGTGAGATACAATCAAATTTTATTCTACTCAACCCACACAATAAGATATTCA
This sequence comes from Scilla litardierei, assembly GCA_030789695.1. NCBI lineage: Eukaryota > Viridiplantae > Streptophyta > Magnoliopsida > Asparagales > Asparagaceae > Scilla > Scilla litardierei. The sequence goes on from JAULAV010005969.1 coordinate 2,160, forward strand.
TTGCTCTAACATTTATAACACACATTTTTATCATTTAAATTCAGATTACTTTCAGGCATAGAATATCAGTTATCAATAACGTACCAAGTATCAATATCAACAGATAGTAAATAAGTTTTCATCCTATCCTTCCAGTATATATAATCATGACCACTAAATAGAGGAGGACGATCAATAGGCATGCCATGAGCAAAGACTGACTTAGGGGTTTTCATGATACATAGACTAGACTAGATCCTCTAACCGGCTTCGATACCACTTGTTGGATCTGGATCCTTGCCTAGAGGGGGGTGAATAGGCTTATAAAAATATTCTCGTGCAACCCACGAGAAAACACACGCAGTTAAAATCACAAGCAGAGTAAATAAGAGACAATCACAGAGTACACACAGATTTACCCTGGTTCGGTCACATCAACGACCTACATCCAACCCTAAGCAAATACTAGCATTAATATGTTCCTTCTGTATATCTACAATGGGGTCCTAGCTCTAACTCCCCACCTAAACTGTACCACACTCAACAAAGTGCAGAACCCTATCAACCTAGTAAATGTGTATGTTGACTGCGACAACACGTCAAGACCCTCTTGTCTAGCCCCAACCAGACAAGTCTCAAAATAGAACACAAAAACCTGGTAAAGTTTCCCCTACAGAGATCGTTACACTAAAACATGAATTAAAAAGAGTAAAGGATTTAGAAATACTCAGTTCGTGTCCGTGTAGTCGTCTCTATCAATCAGCACGTTGTCAGCTCCAGTCTGACGCAAACAGTGTCTCAATCTGACTCCTGGATCTCACAATATGGCTTGATTGCAATCTGGTTTGTGCATATAGAAATTCAGTTCAAAACTAATTAAGTTGCGGTCTGTGCGCACACTAATTCCCTTAATAACTTAATCCACGTCAGCTCTTCGTTTCTTTTCTTTCATTCTCACGTAGGGCTCCTCCACGTCAGCTCTTCGTTTCCTCCGTCTCAAAGTTAGGGCATGCAGCTTCAGCAACTTCGACTTCGCCGTTCAGCTTCATCGTGCGGGCTTCTTCCACGGCAGTGTTTCGTGCAGAGGGAGCTCGACGGCGTATGACAACTGAGTAGGCTTCTTCACAACAGCTGCAACGGAGGATCTCGACAGTGCTTTAGGGCATCAGCGATGTCTCCGAAGGCTCCTCTTGAAACAGCAAAGGCGACTCCTGTTGTGGCTTGCTCTTCCTGCGGTGCTCTCCCTCAGCAGCGTGCAGATCTTCACGACTCGACGGCGAGAGTCGTTGGTAAGGGTCTTCGACGGCAACCCCTCGCCCCGGCGTGCGGTTCTCGTCCCCTTCTCCGACTCCGGCAACGATGACTCTGATGGCGAGCGAAAACTTCAGTGACGGTGGTCTCCCTCTGTAGCTCTTCGACGGTGACGAGAGCTTGGAGATCACAATGGCAGCAAGCTTCGACTTGGCCGCTCGCTCCGACGATGTCTTCAAGACGACAGAGGCGATGCACTTGGCGGGAACGACAGTTCGAGGCTCCCATGCAAAGCTCTCACAGAAAGTAACGAAGTCGTCGATTCGATGTTGATGGCGAGGAGGAGGACGAACCGTGACAGCGCGGGCTCGACTTCATGGCGGCTAGGGCATGCAGGACGAAAAGTGGAGGATGATGCTCTGAGGCTGTGCTTGACGGTAGCGATGGAAGATTGAGACGGCAGCAGGATGTTCCTCTGATCGACGTTGGTTGCTCATTGTTGATGTGGATGAGTCTGCTTGGCAAGCTCTTGGCTTTGAGGCTTTTGTTGTGTCAGTAGGGTGCGTGGGTTTTGGCTTTTGGAGAGTGCGACTGTGGATGACGGGCTTTTTGACAATGGAGACTTGATGAACAGGGTTAATGCAAGCCCTTTGGAAAATATTGGTATGGCCGCAGCCTAGGGTTTTTGGTGCTTAGGAAATATTAGCGTAGGCCCCTTTTTTCTATGAGCCGCACCCCCTAGGTTCTTTGAATAGGAATATTTATAGGAGAGGGAGAGAGAGGGTTTGGCTAAAGGAGAATCCCTAGAAGTTAGGAGTTTGAATATTGAAGTTGATATGAATCAATCACTAATGGGATTAGAGATAGGAATATGAGTTTGGATTCAAATTGGAAATGGTTGTGATGGGATTTGAATTCATCTCTAATTGATTTGAACAAATCCAAAGTGATTCTCTCCATCTCATCCCATATTGACCAAGTCCAATTGCTATGTAGATAGCACTTCCTCTCTCTTCTAATTTGCTATATGAATAGCAATTTCTCCATCTTTTGGCTTAGTCATATCTTTGAGAATTTACCGCTTTGCCATTCCTCAAACACACTTAGCACACACGTTAATAGCTTCGCATTGGTTTGTTATTATCAAACTAGAGATCCTAGATCGTTGCGTCCAACAGACCTAACGGCCTCCAGGGTGACACCATGGTTGGCCACCACCGAGCATGCCGGCGCAACGCCGCGGTCGCCACGAGGACCTGCAAGGACCACATAACGATAAGCGTGCATGCTGCCATCAACTACAAGTTGAGCTAGAGCAATAATTACCTGGGTGCTGGCGTGAACGGCTATTGACACAAGCTGGTCATAATCGACCCTTTCCACAACAACCTGTCCAGTGGAAGGGTTGCATTCTCAGCAATACGGGAGGCGGTCCCGCAGTCAAGGAGAGCAAAATCTCCACGCATCAACGGAAATCCCGCCCGGACGAGCTCCTCCTTAGAGCAGTCAAATGGGGCTTGAGGAGATCGGCCCTCCAGCAGAATTGACCTGTATTCATCGGGGATGTCCTCAGACAGCTCTACAAGCGGGAACAGACCCCCCAAGACCAGGAGTCCTGGTGCACGAGAAGCTCCGGTGGAACCTGAGTCTCCCTCGAATCCTCCTCATAAAAAGTATCACTCATTGTCTGGGGGACCCACTCCGTGGCTGCTTTCGACCCAGATGGCTCTGTGTCGCTGAGAACGAGCTTCCGCCTCCTCTTGGTCCCCTACAGTGCCACTAACTCAAATTCAGAGGGATATCCTTTCTTCTTCTTCTTCTGTTAAGGGCGAGCCCCCTAAGAAACCCCCTCGACAACCATGGGTCAATCACCAGACGGCTGGGTTATCGATCTCCCCACGATTGGCACCCAGGGTGACAGCATGCTCGCCTCCGCCTCTTTGATGGAAGCCTCGACTGCTTTCCTCAATGCAGGATCCACCTGATAATCCACACTAGCCATGCCTGCGAGAGCAACAAACAAGTTAGGTCGAAAGACAAATGTCGAACAGTTGGTGCGCACGACTGAACCAACTTTTCATTCACACGGTCCGACATAGCACGTTGTCAGACCACAGCCACTTGATCGACCTCATCTCCTCTGGCAGGTTCGTCAGAATATCGACAGCTTTCTTCTCTTCAAGGGTCAACAGCTTATCCCCGGCAAGTTTCAAATCAGGGGCATCCCAACAGGTGCAAAAGCTAGCCTCCCCTTGGAAAACCACAAATACAAACTCATCTTTTCACTTAGGATTGGAGGTGGGAAGATCTTCCAGCGGTTTCCTACCTAGACGGTCCATTATCATATACCACCTCGGGATCTTGAGGGGAGGGATCGAGAAAAAATGATTGAACAGACTCAGAGAAGGTTCAATCCCCTTCGTCACGCACAGAACTATGAAGCCCATCAACATGCCAATGGCGTTCGGCATCAATTGACAGAGGGAAATGTTCATGGTACACAGGAAGTACCATATGAAAGGGTGCATAGGAAATCGAAGACCACGCTCGAAGGCTTTGACGTAAACCCTCGCTTCCCGATCGTCAGGATGATGAGCCCTCTCCTCCCTTCCATGTAGCCTAATTTGGTAGTCTAGACGGATGTAACTCCTCTGAAGCTTGGCGATCTGACCGGCCTTAACTTTAGACCTCACATTCGCCAGCATGTCCGGCTCCATGATCCCTTCTCGATTCTTTTGCATGGCTGTGACCAAGTTCCTTCCGGAGGCAGAGATGGAGGACGAAGCCATTGCATTCGAGAGAAGGAAAATGTGAATCAAGAGAATGAAGACGGTACTTCCGCACTCTATTGCTGGAACCGTCAAATATAGGCGAGGCAACAACCGCATGATGGAACACGTGTCAAAGATCCAACAGTCTAGAAAGTCTTGGATTTTGAACCGACAAATCATCTGAATCGACGAGGCGGGCGTTTTGGCGCCTAGAACTCAAGTGCTATTTTCTCGACTGCCGAGCCCCATTAATGCGATGTAACGTCGCTTGACTTTGGCGGATGGATCCTTCAAGGTCGTGCGCCTGGGGCCATTGTTGAGTCATTGGGCCGGCGTTGGAGATTACTCGGTCGACAAATGATTATGGCCCGCAAGGCCCACCAAAGAAGCCCAATACTGACTCAGTCAAAGCCCAAAGGTCAGTCGACCGTTGAGTCTGCTTCACTCGAACGTGGGATTAAAGACGGGCTCGTGAATCTCGGGGATGTGCACAATGTTTATTCCTATTTATGGGGGAAGAGTGTGGCCCTATTATGGATGGCCGTTATCACCCCAACGTCTCCAAAGGGACCCTGCAGGTCTATAAATAGAGGAAAGGGTCTCATTTCCAAGACACGAGGTCTATGACATAAAACTCTACTTTCTCAGCTTATACTTCTTATACATTCAAGCTTGCGCTGCCAGTCTTGAAACGAATCTCCGTGTGTCGATCTTAGCTGCACCAAGCTTCCTCTCTCCTTTAAGTTCATACTAACTTAAGCATCGGAGTGGATTTGGGTCGGAACCCAGATTCGACCCCCCCTAACGAGTCCATGTGGTCCAGATCGACTGTCATCGTCCAACGTCGAAGGTTGACGTCGAGCTTCCCTGCCTCGAGCGATCGACACAACTACCACTCGAAGTTCGATCGAACGTCGCATCATCTCGGCCCTGGTTCTTCCAACCAAGGGTCCCACTCCAACTGCCAACGATACTCCAATTTAGCATCTCGAGTCTACGTCAGCTTGACAACTGTCTCGGTCAATTTTGGCCATAACATACACGTTTAGGGATAGGGTTGAACTCTACATCGAATTCGTAATCGCATTTAGATTTCAAGGATCACCATATAAATGGATACTCTTCCCTCTCCAATACATCAAACAATCCATCAATCCAATGACAAGAAACAATAGATCTAAGATCCTAGTATCCAAAATGACTAAGAGAGAAAATTCAAGCCTGTTCAAAGGTAGAAGTTTTCTCTCTAAAATAAATTTTTTTCATTCTCTTCGCCCCAAGCACTAGCAACACATGGGGCCGAGTTCGAGCTCTTGGGGGGTTTAAGGATCATGAAGGGCTACATCATCTGGATAAATCGTCTATCCCACCTGGTTGGTGAAAGGGATCAAAAGAATTCACCGGAAAAGATGTAGATCCGCGGATATCGCGAAAGAATATCCATGTAACGTTATGGTTTTTATTTACAACATTTAGTTCATGATTAATATAACATATCTTGTGCTTTTTGCTAGGTTTTTTAAAATTTTGATTTTCCATGTGTTTGCATTTACTATTTGGATTAGTATACTTAGCATTATTTCCTTACACCAGCACCCTCGTTGGACCCCTGCCACTATTACCAACAACATACCACCTTCGTCACCCATGCTACTGTCAGATCATCGCCATTGTTTAACCACAGTCGGTGCCACCATTATCGCCTTTGCCACCATTAAATAATCACTGCCACCATTGAAATACCATCGTCGCCCTTACTAGCACTGGTACAACATAGGGCCAACCCGATGATCATCTGAGTAGACAGGCCCAAGAGCCCAGCAAAGCCCGTAACTTCGGTCCAACAGCCCAGAGGCACCCTCGCCAGGCTGACCATTTCTTCATTTAAAGCGACAGCTGAGCTGACCATTGTGCTTCTTCATTTAAAGCATTAGGCATTCAATGAATGACTGTTAGATCATCATCAATGATGAAAGCTTAGGCCAGAGCAATAAAGCGACTGACGTGGACAGCTCAAGTCAATATTTCTTGACTCTTTCTTAAGCTCTTGGAAACAGTCGACTGTCGTTCATTTTACAGTCTCATGTTTCCATCAGGTGCCTGGGATTTGTTCTCCAGTCGTCTGTGTGCCAAAGTACGTAACTTGCATTTTCTGGGTTTCATCCCACTTTGCAAGCCAGTAGATTGATGACAAGATTTCAGTCGCCTGTCAATTTATAAGAGCCTGTGTTTTGGTCTTCTATCGTCTGAAGGCGCTAGTGCAAAAGTTGGATATTATTTGCTCAGTTTCCATCCCAAGTGATAGTATCCTGCAGAAGGATATATAGGTGCCTGCTCATTTACATGCGCTTGTGTAGTCTTATACAGTCGCCTGTCGGCTCAGATTATTGCTGTTGGGATTTTTATAGCCATTGAACAGTCGACTGTTAGTTGTTCATCAGTCAACTGTCTGTGCCGTAAACTGCCAAAATCGAGCCGTTGTAGATTTCTTTCCTCTGGGTTTTTGGTTGGTTTTGTGGGCTCTTCTTGGCTTCCTATATATAGGAGATGGCTTAGTTCATTTAGTACTCTTGGAAATCATTAGGAATACATTGAAAATCAATTCATCTCTTCCCTAAGCCACTCCTCCAACATTCCCTTCATAGAGCTTCAATCTTGTGCTATAGCATCTAAGCTCTAGGGAATTTCTCCAAGGGATTTCAATCTCATTCTTTTTCTTGGAGAACATCTTTCTTCTCTTCATTTCATACACTCAAGTGAGAAGTGTTAGGATTCATTCCTAGAAGAGAGAAAGATCATCAAGTGCAATCAAAGCCTCTTCTCAAGCACTTGAGTTTCACTTGCATGCCTTCTTCTTCACATTGGTAAATCATATAAAGGCATAGGTAAGTGTTGTTTCATTTCGTTTCTTGAAACCCTAAATTTCTTTGTGAAAGTTAGTTTTACCCTCTTTGTGGGAGTTACTCTCTTTGTGGGAGTTTGGTGTCCTAGTGTAGGACTAACCTTAATTCTCTGTGTGGGAGTTAGTAATTATCTGTGTGGGAATTTGACCCTTGTGTAGGGTTGGTTGGGTTCTTGTGTAGGACAAAATCCTCTGTGTGATGTATCTCTGTGTGAGATTGTATTCACTTCTCTTTGGGTGAATTATAGTGGATATTGGTGTGGCTGGAAGTATCCAAGTTTGGGAAACCAGGGTAAAATCCTTGTGTTTGCGATTGTTGTTGAGCATACTCTTTAGTTTCCGTTGCTTATTGTGCTTTAATTTCAGTAACTTTTAATTAAGCAATTTGCATGCCTTTACACTATTCACCCCCTTTAGTGTAGTATGTAGCCATGTAGCGTCCTAACAAGTGGTATCAGAGCTTTGGTTTGGTGGCTTTTGCAAGAATGACTTCTATGTCTCAACAACCACTCTCCCTTCCTCCCGTCTTCAAAGGCAAACTCTTCTCAAAATGGAGGAAGAATATGTTCTGTTGGCTTGATGAGCACGAGGAGTCATTAATTACTTCGGATGCCCAAGAATGGAATGCTTTGCTCAATGCTCTCTCTCCGAACATTACAAAGAAAGTGGAGGAATTCGAGATGGCAAATGAAATATGGGAATATCTTGATGAAAAATATGGTAGAGAGGAATCTTGCGATGTTAAGAGCATCATTGGTAATGAGGTATCGTAACTCTCTCGTTCAACATAGTAATTTTATTGAAAATGATAATGCGTTGTTTATGTACTCTCCTAAAGCTAATAAGTTTAAGCTTAAAGAGAGATGCTTACACACACACACACATCTTCATCATCCAATCTTTGTGATGATACACGTTTTATTTCTAATCAAGAAAAAGATGCTCTTGATTCTCGTGTGTGCATGTTGATAAAAAAGAATGACTCTCTTAAAACTCGTAATGAGTATGATCGTGATTTTCACAAATATGTGAAAGAGAGTCTGTCTGCATCGCATAATGTTGAACTTAATTCTTTGCATACTGATAAAGATATTCTTCTTTCTCAACTGAGTGCCTTGAGAGATGAGAATGCTTCTCTCAAACTCCAAATAGAGAAGATGCACTCGGAGTGTGATTACAACATTTTGTGAGATGAGACATTGGCTCTCAAGTCAAAATGTTGTGAGCTTAGCTCATGTCTATCCAAGAGGGATGAAAATATTTCTTCTATTTTGAGAAAATGTGAGCTATTGTCTATTCAAATTGAAAATTTCAAATTAAGTAAGGACAAGGTTTTGGGATCCTCTTCATTGAAGGTGAACAAAGCAAGCTCTTCTCTTAGAAGCACCCAAATAAATTTTATGGGGGGAGCATTCTAATGACAAAGTCACATCCAACTCTTTTGGCCTAAAATCAACTACTATTTCAAAGAGAAATCATGCATTTTTGTATTCCGGTCTTGCATATATTAAAAAGCCTATTCAAAAACATGTTGATATGAATGCTTCTTCTTTGAATGATATGCATGATGTTTCTACTCATAGGAAATCTTATTATTGCTTGCATGCTAGAATTGATGATAAACCTTTGCATGATTCACATGTTCCTATGCATGGTATAAATGCTTGTGTGAATGTTTCCAATGCTAAATTGCATGTTTCACGCACGGGGCACGCCAATGTTTACGTTCCACCTCATAAGCGTGTACCCTCACCTCTTACTCATGCCTTATCTAAACCTTTTCTTAAGAATCCCAAATCACTTTTTTGTGGATTCCTAGAATGTTCCTAGGCTTGATAGAAATGCATATATAGAATCATATGTTCGTCATGCTATAATTTTATATGACTATATACGAAAACCAAACTCCACTTTTGTTTGGTTTCCACCTTGCTAGCTCACTCACATTGTTATTCATTGCCTTGGTACCATAATTGTATATTTACATTTTATACCCACATTTTTGTGAGTATCCATTACTACTATTTTTGCATGTTGTGTATGATTATGGAGGAGTATGGAATTTTTGCTTGCTAGCATTATTTTCCCATTTATATGTCACATTGAATGTCACTCACTATGTTTGTGCATATGGGATGGTTATTTTTCTTGCCCTTGGTTTTCCTATTTGGCTATTACCCATCTTTTTGATATGCCAATGGTGGAGAGAAATGGGTTATGTAAAAATATACCTTATGTGTTTTATGCATTATTATTAATTGGTATGTTTTTGCTTAACATTCATCAATATGATTTGTGCTTTGTATGTTTATATTTTGTGCACATTTATATATTGATTGGGGGAGTTTGTTAGCACACATTGTTTATTTCAATGTTTATTATATTTTGACATAATGGATTGTCATCATCAAAAAGGGAGAGATTTTTAGTTCTTGGAATCAAGACTTACGTTGTTTTGATGATCATCAATACATTATGGTAGCGTGCTAATCAATCTTAGTTTTAGTCTCAGTTTATCTTAATGATTATATAGTGATGAGACAAAGCATAATGCTTGGAGGATGATGCAATAGATATATTAAAGACCTCCAAGAGTGATGGTGTGCTCAAGCTTGGATGAAGTATTGGAGATCATCTAATGAAGCCAAAGCTTAGAGCATGCTGATGGATGGACATCAAAAGGAGTAATGCCAAAGCTTGGAGCTTGATGAAGTGAAGATCATCAAGAGGTGCCAAAGCTTGGAAGATGTTGGGGAGCATCAAGGTATCATGTGCTTGAAGACTTAGACTCTAGGAGATGCAATATGTAATCCATGTAATTTCAATTATTTGCATTTCTCTTTTTTGAGTCTAGCATTATTGTAATGCCTTGATATATGGTCTACTAATTCATGAATATGCATATAACCATCTTTGTGAGCCTTAGGATTATCATAGAAACCATCCCATTAGGTTCACCATACCTTAAATTTTTACTGGAGTTTTTGGCTCTCCCACAGTCAACTAATGAAAGCGTGACAGGTGACTGGATGACCTCTATGCGCCTGGCCAGCCTTCTCAATCGATTGACGTGCACAGCTCAAGTCAACATTTCTTGACTCTTTCTTGAGCTCTTGGAAACAGTCGACTGACGTTCATTTTCCAGTCCCATGTATTCCATCATCAGCCTGGGATTTGTTCTCCAGTCGTCTGTGTGCCAAAGTGCGTAATGATATGTCTATATTTTCCATGTTTTATCGCATCATTTCATATCATATTCGCCTCCAAAATCCATATTTTCACATATTACTGCGCTTCTAACGCCATATTCGAGTTTTGTATAGCTTTATGGATTTTCAGGAGTTTTGGAGTGAATTGGAGCTATTTTGGGACATGGACACGTCCAGTACGTCCGGGACATCATTGGCAAGGCTCCATGGGAGTTCGCCGAGGTATGGAAGAAGGTCAGAGGAGAGGAGGAGAAGAGAGCAAGATAAAAGAGCTAAGGCTTCTGCCTAGTTCAGTTTCCCAGTCGACTTGACCTGAGTAGCAAACAGCTACTCGGTCAAGCTGACACACAAATCTCGCGAGGAAACAGCTACGCCCTACTCGACTGAGCAGACAGTCGACTCGACTCGAGTCGCACCAAACAGAGCGATGATTCTGAGCTTCTCCCCAGGACCCTACAACTCGACCGAGTAGGTCACCTACTCGACCCGAGTAGCTTTCAGATATAGCAGCAATTTAGGAGGCAAGTTCTGACCTATTGTAGCTCGACCGAGTAGAGGGGCTACTCGACCGAGTAGCCTGTATCAGCCAGAAGCAGATCAGCAGCAAGCGGTGCCCGAAGTCGACTCTACCGAACAGGCGCCGCTACTCAGTCGAGTAGCGCGACGCGCCCAGCAAGTTACGGGCCCAAGTGCCCAGATTTTCTGATATTCTTTGTGGGGTCCCTACTATAAGCACGTTTTTACCCTATTTTCCAGACATCGAGAGTTTTAGCCTATCTTTAGTTTTAATTAGTGTTTTAAGATCTAGTTTTGGTTTTGTGTCGTCGTTATTTTGTGAAGACCAAAGATCGGATTTTTATTGTTCTATTGCGCAAGGAATCTTATTATTCTTAATTGTCTTTGCATTTGCTATTGCTCTACAACGCGTTGGTACGTTATTATAAACTTTATATGCTTTTGATTGTCGGCATGAATTCTCTTGTTATTCTTGCATAGTTTATTGTTTTTTCTATGATGCATAAGTAGTTCCATCTAGGGTTAATGGATTAGCCCATGGATCTTAGGATTTAGATGTAAATTTAGGATTTTTAGGTTGTGTTGGTATAAAAAGGACGTATTTTGGTCGATCTAGCAAAGTTTATAGGAGATCTCGTACTGAGATCGTGCCCACGATCGGTAGAATCGGTTGGCTTAAGGAGTGTCCTATAAACTTAATTAGAGAGTTAGTGGATTCAATTAGAGCTCATGACCATGTTCGACTCGTGTCTTGATGGGATCCACCAACAAACTATATTACTAATTGACGGCTACTGTCATTGCGTCAATGAGAGCCACCAAAATACATCGAAACTCTAACCCACGAGCGTGGTGTGAGTTGATATTATTCTGATCACGAGAGTGGCATGAACATTGCCGATTCTTAATGCACGGATCATGTGTGCCTGTTGCGAGAGCGGGGTTAATGCGATACGTTAGATTCATTACGCTTAGAGCCATGAATTGCACATCTTAGATGCGACAATCCCTAATAAAGCCAATGCAACATAAGAGTCTTAACCTAGCATCGACATCTGACGATCCTAATGGTGAGGCCTAAAGCCCTAGTCTTTATTAATTGATCACAATCCCAAAAAAACCAATTAGTTGAAACCGACTGCTACCTAAATCCCGAGATTTGGAAATAGCCCGATACAATAACATCGTTACCCTCCATGTTGGATCGATAATCTTTTATACTATTATTTGACACCGTATTCTTGCGTAAAGTACCTGGATTTTGCATTTGGAATACATCTAGCCCTTGGCATTCGTGCCATTTCTAGACGGCTTCTTGTAGTGACCCTGTGCTATGAGGAACAAACACTAGGGGGGTGAATAGTGTTTTATAGAATTATAAGGAATTTACGCCAAATAAAATCATACTTAACCAACAAATGCGGAATACAATAATTGAACAAAAATCACAAGGAACAATGCAATGCTAACATGCAATCTACCCTGGTTAGAAGCCCTCAAGCTTATATAGGGAAGAGAGAAAACGGTCACAAGATTCGTGCAATAAATGCTCCAACGGATCTATTCTGAAGCAGACTAGTTGGTCAAAGAAGGATCACTGACCGACTAGTTTATCAACTAGACCGACTAGTTTATCAACTAGTCGGTCAGTGATTCAATATGAACCGACTAAGAGGATGATAGCCAATAAAGATAGTTCAGGAGAACTAGAACTAGTCGGTCTACGAAGACTTTCCAACCGACTAGTTTCACAACTAGTTGGTCGGTGAGTGTTCTTTGACCGACTAAGAGTCGAAACATGATAGGCTGAAATCAAGCAACACTAGTCGGTCTGAGAACAAATTCCAACCGACTAGTTTCTCAACTAGTCGGTCGACGATTGTTCTTTGACCGACTAATGATAAACAGTAGCTCAGGCTGTGAAATGAAGGACATAACTAGTCGGTCTAAGAAGGATTCCTAACCGACTAGTTTGACAACTAGTCGGTCGGTGAACCTTCTTGGACCGACTAACTGCAAACAGTAAATGAGCTGAATTGAGCAAGGAAATATAGTTGGTTCAAGAAGGATTGTCGACCGACTAGATTGCCATCTAGTCGGTTGGTTCTTCTTCTTGAACCAACTAAGATGCACTAGAAGCCACGAAACGAAGCGCGAAGCTTCGGGAAAGATTCTATGGGCTTCTAATAAAATCCTAGCTCTAAGATATGATCGATATGAAGATTATTAGGCAAGTACTACTCAAGTCTAAACATTCTAAGAAATGAAGCTAGAAGACCATATAAATACTATGACGAACCGTCTTCAAAGCTTCAAAGTCTTGAGTCTTTTAGATGAATGACTTGAATATCTTCAACGTCATAGTCTATGAAGCTGTTGACTCATCCAATCCTTTCTTCTCTTTGGATGGAATCTCCATTAATTTGTTGATGCCATTTGCTTGAGATTAGATGAAGCCTTTGAGTTCTTCAAGCCAATGCTTCACCGTTGTTGATCTACCAAGTCCTCCACTTGAATCAACACGTGTAGTCACTTTTGATCTTCATAAATCTAATTGGTGACTTCTTAACTAACTGCAATCACAAGAGTTAGTCACAATGATTTGTGTTTGATCATCATCAAAATCAAGATGGAGAGTCCAATACTCAACACTTCTAGGTGTATGTTTCGGGAGCATCAAGTTTTTGGCATCGTTGCCGGGAGCTAACGATCGTTACTTTGGTTATTCCTTATCAACGAATTGTTAGCAAATCTTATCATCTCTTATCTTTCCATATTTGTATTCTCTTTTATTACTTTGCTACTGACGGTGTTTTTCTGAGTCCTTGTTGTGCATGAACACTCGCCTTGGGGGTCTTGACAAAGAATTATTATTTGACACCGAGATTGAAAAGACCGCAAGAAGGCTCAAAGCAGATAAGAGGAGTCAGACTATTATAGATCCAATGGCAGAGGGTAATACTACTCCTCCACACAGAGGGTCCATTCGGGGCCATATAAAGCCAAATTTTACTGGTGCTTCTTCTATCTTGAGGCCGCAGCTGGCGGTAGGAAGCTTTGAGCTGAAGACTGTGCTGATAAATCTAATACGGCAGGACCCCTTTCACGGGCACCCACATGAAAACCCAGACCACCATATAGACACATTCTTGGCGAAGTGCGACACATTCCAGGTCAAAGACATGAGTGAAGATGCTATCAAGCTCAGACTATTCACATTCACTCTGAGGGACAAGGCCTCTTATTGGTTGCGAGCGCATCCTTCTAATACCTTCATGACTTAGGAGCAATTGGCTATAGCCTTTGTGAACAAGTTCTATCCACCGTCCAAAACGGTGAGGATTTGAGGAGCGATCTCAAATTTTAAGCAACTTCCCCCCGAGTCGTTGTATGTGTCTTGGGAAAGATTTAAAGACCTACAGTATCAATGCCCGCACCATGGAGTCCTGGAGTGGGATCTTGTTCAGAGCTTCTATCATGGGCTCCAACCAAGTATAACGATGATTATCGACACCTCCGCTCAAGGCGCTCTCTTGGACAAGCAATCCAATGAAGCTCTATCTTTGCTGGAGCAAATGGCTTCAAATACTTAGCAGTGGGGCGACGCACGCTCATCTACTAGAGGCCCCGAGGTAAAAATCGCTATTGATAGTCATATTGAGATTCTTTGCAAACAGGTGGCGAGGATTGAACAGAGGTTGGACGTTATTCCAACCACTTCTAGAGCTCAAGGTTATCCCACACATGAAGACTATGCGGAGCAAGGCTATGCTCCTAATGAAGGACCATATGATGGAGCAGACATGCAAGATGAGCGGGTACGCTTTGTAGCTGGAGAGGGGATGAATCAATGGCAACATCCGGCGGCGAGAAATCATCCCGGACTTTCTTATGGTAACCCCAATGGAGGATTGCAACCTCCTCAGCAACAGATACCTCCACCACCTCCTCAGCAACAAGGGGCATCTACATAGAACCAATAGTATGGGTTTAGGCCATCTAGGCCTTATAGAACACTGGGATACAACAGCCGCCTGCCACAACAACAATACCAATCGGCGGCCCCGAGACCCAATCTAGAGGCAACCTTAGATGCTTTTATGAGTAGGCAAACTAAGGTAAATGCAGAGAGTTCTGCTCATTTCAAGTCTATCAATGCCTCCATTGATGAGCTCAAAGGCCAAATGTCCCAACTTATGAAGATGCAAGGAAGGTTGCCTTCTCTGCCTGAGGCAAATCCTAGAGGGCAAGCCAATGCGGTGGTGTCTATCACCACAAGGGGGAAGGAATACCGACACTGTCATGGTGCCGATTTCTAGCAAGGTGAGCCAAAAGTCACCCATTCATGCTCAAGATGAAGATGCTACTACCACTGAAAAGGACAAGGAAAAGGCTACAGAGGAGCCCCATGCTATTGAAGAGAGTGAGGCTTCACCTTCTACCTTGCCTACCACCACTACGGCACCGACAGATGCTGCTACTACTTCGAACAAATCTATTCCAAATGATGCCACTGGTGACAAGGCAAGTCGACCTCCACCTCCATATCCTCAAAGGTTGGCACAAGCAAAGATAGAGAAGAAATACATCAAGTTCTCCGAGCTCCTCAAAGGTATCCAATTGAACATCCCCTTTATGAATGCTATCACAGAAATCCCCACATACACTAAGTTCTTGCAGGATCTTATTACGGGGAAGCGCAAGCATGAGGAGGTGAAGCTCTTGGAAAACTCCACCTCTGTCATCAAGAAATACCCACAGAAGAAGATGCCGGATCCCGAAAGTTTCACGGTGTCATGCTCTGTTGGCGGCACCCCCATTAGTAGAGCTTTGGTTGACTTAGGAGCGAGTATTAGTTTGATGTCGCTCACTATCTTTAAGAGGCTAAATACCGGGACGGAACTTGAGCCTACCGATATAAGCATTCAACTGGCAGATCACTCTATTACTTATCTGGTAGGCATCGCACGCGACATCATCCTGCAAATACCGCCCGGGCTATGCGTGCCGGTAGATTTTGTGATTATGGACATGCCGGAGAAAGGTAGTTCACAGATCGTATTGGGGCATCCATTCATGGCGACGACCGGAGTCTTGATCGACGTCCATGAGTGGACGATATCTTTGAACGTGGAAAATATTGAGGTCGAGTTCCGCTTGGTAAAGCCTATGAAGGAACGCCCACCGCCGGAAGATGCTAATTACCTTGATCTCTTGGAAGACGAAGCTACTTATGAACATACCATGGAGGAGATTTCCAAAGATCCAATGAAGATGAGCTTGGACGACGACGGTGACGTTGTATACAACAAGGCGGTGGCTGCCTATTTACAAGTACTTGACGAGGAGCCCCCGGACATACCCTTGCGCCATCAAGAATCGGAGGCTACTACCTTCTTGGCTGCTAAGGGCCGACATGGAGAGGCACGCCAACTTCCGTCACATGGGATCATTGGGAAGCATGACGGGCGTATTTCATATGCGCCTAACTTCCTTGATCGTCGTTGAAAATCTTGAGGGAGTCGAGCTTACAACTTAAAACAAGCGCTTATCGGGAGGTAACCCGGTTTTCTTTCCTTTAGCTTTATTTTTTCTTTTTGGTCTTCTTTTTCTATACAAAAACCAAATAAATACGTTTTTAATTCTAGAAAAATACAAAAAACATAAAAATTTGATGAGTTCTTCCTTCTACAGGTTGAACAATGAGGAGAGCGCGCTAAACGATGAAAAGAAGGAGGATGACCAAGAGGAAAGGAACATAAAGCAATACACAGCTTGGGATGCCTGGAGAAGCTACTCGACTGAGTAGGTACCCTACTCGATCGAGCTGTAGAGAGCTGGAGGAATAGGCAAAAAGTCGCTCTGGAAATCTATTGCGACTGACCGAGTAGTACCATACTCGGTTGAGCTACAGACAGAGCCCAAAAACGTCGAAAAAGAGCACTATGTTTCTAATTCGACTCGAACGAGTAGCTTTCCTACTCAGTCGAGCTACTGGAGGAGTCCAAAAGTGCTAAAAAGGGCGCTCTGGAAAGCTTAATGGACTCGACCGAGTAGCTACCCTACTCAGCCTAGCTGCAGAGGGGGTAAAAGAGAGCTGAAAACAACACTCTGTTATAATTCAGCTCGACCGAGCTGAGTAAGCAACTCGGTCGAGTACTATGGCGTAACTTCTAAGCTTAAATTCAAATTTTTACTATCTTTTATACTCGGCCGAGTGGCTATCGCTACTCGACCGAGCAACAACTTACTTATTGGGGCCCACAACTTAACCGAGCACGACTCGGCTTATATAAATTCGAACCCGACTCGGATTAAAACCCTAAGCCAATTCGAATCCCTCCAAATTACCCCGAGCTCCCCTAACCCTAGCCCTAACCCGACTCGGTCCAACTTCCGCTGACGTCACCGTCGCGCTCCGCTCGAGTGTCGCCGCCCACCGTTGCTCGGTCTGCCTCCCCTCTTCCCTCTCATACCTCTCTCTCTCTCTCTCTCTCTCTCTCTCTCTCTCTCTCTCTCTCTCTCTCTCTCTCTCTCTCTCTCTCTCTCTCTCTGTGTGTGTGTGTGTGTGTGTGTAACGGTCCGTATTTTTCAAAGCAACTATTCACGTAATTTCAATTTTTTAAAAAAACTATTTTATAATGGTTTGTCAGGAGTTTTACGATTTCAAAAATTTCTTATAAAAATATTTTGAAGTGCCAGACTAGTGATGAAGTATTTTAGTAAGATCGGGTTTCATCAAATACCTCTAAAAGATCTGATAAAAAATCATTTTCAGATATTGCTGTTTTGGCTCAATGAATTTATTTTCTATTCAAACATACTCAAAATGTTTTCAAACTTTTACAGTATCATTCTATGATCATTTAGGGCTTCCCACATTAATTTCGTAATTTTCTGAAGTCAAATCAATAGAGAACCCGCAAACCCGCTTCCTAAATGTTTTGGCCTAAAACTCGTAGCTCTGTGACTCAAACCCTGAAACGGATTTCGTATTCGCGATCCTTGCGACGACACAATCCCGTGGGTATGTTTTCGTAATTTTTCGGAAACGTTTACTAGTAGGGGCAAAATCGTAATTTTTGTAAATTGTTACTATATCTATTTTTACTAATTACGTGTTTACCTACCTAATTACCCTATTAACTATTAAATTACCCTAACTACCTACCCTAACCATGTCTAAAACGTGAAGGGAACACGTTTAGACATTGTCAAAACTTAGTCTAAACTTTCTACCTAACCTATTAATAGCATTTGACTAAGTGAAGTTTTGTTTAATATTAAATTAATGTTATTAACCCTATTTAAACCCCATACTTAATCCCCTCTTCCTCACTAAAACCCAGGCCCTTCTCTTTTCGTTGTCATTAGAAGCAACCCAACACACACGCAGACCCCTCATCATCTCTCTCTCTCACGATGCTGTCTCTCCCCTCACCTCTTTCTTCGCTCTTTCCCCATTTTCTCGAGCCCGAAGCCAGCCACCGGAGTGCCCCCTCGACCAAGACAGCCACCATGCCCGCCTCCCTTTGCTTCGACCTCCAAATCGATGATGACCCCCTCCCCCATCGACAGACACCCCAGCACCGCTCCGACCCTCTCGAACCCCCTCCGACCACCACACACACCCCCCGAAGCCCCCTAGCTCCTCCACCTCGATGAACACCGCGCTGCTCCGCCCCTGAGCTTCTCTACGCCAACGATGCCGACGACAAGCCCCGCTTCGTCGTACCCCGCTCCGTCGAGGGCTCACGGCAAGCAACCGAACCTCGAAGCACCCCGTCCTCCTTGTTTCGCTACTGCAACCACCAGCGACTCGCCCATCACCATCGCCTCGCTCCCCTGCTCCGACGAGGCAGCAGCACCCCTCCAACAACGTCGTTTCCCCCACCCCCCGCTGCAGTCGAGAACCACCTCCCGCCACCTCTAGAAGCCGATCTCGCCGTCGTGGCTCCGTCTCCCGATCTGACAGGCCCGCCTCGCTGCACATAGCCCCGGAGCTCCGGCGACCCAACCGAGCACGCACTGCTCCACCGGAGCTTCACCCGCACCCCGCCGCTTGTCCTCGCCCTCGTCGCTTCCACTGCCACGTCGCCCCACCCCTTCGCCTCGACGCCTCGACGCCGGAGACCGCCGCCCCACGCTGCCATCGCCGCCTTCAGCCATCGCCACGACGAGAAACCCCCCCCCCCCCCCCCGCGCCGTCGGCGCTGCATGAGAAACAAAGAGAGAAAGGAGGTAAGTTCGATAATAAAAGCGTATTTTATACGAATACGTATATACGAAAAATACCTATTTAAATAATTGTTATTAATAAGGCTAAGAAGTGATAAATTGATTATAAATCTTACAGGCATCAGAAAAATACAAAACCAGTCCCAGAAAATCAGAAACATCGAAACGGACCCAATGGCGATAGTTTCACTTCGATCTGATGCTTAGTTTTTCCAGAATTAATTTTTTAGCCTAAAAGATAAATGTGTTATTTTCACTTAAAAATCCGTACCTTATTATTTTCACCTACAACTTATACTTGATAAAAACATATGCTATACTACTCTTTGAAACGGACATTTTGGCAGCTCATTCGTAACTTTCCGATACAGATTGCATCCGGAATAAATTCTTGAATAAATACGTTACTTAATTAAAAATGGTTTTAATTATTTTTGGGCTTTTAAAAATTATAAAAATTAACAAAAGCTTCTGAAAAATATTTTCTCTTGCAGTAAAATTATTTTCAACATATCTAGTCTATAGAAAAATTTAGATTGTTTTTCGACAACGTTTCGACCGGTTTAGAAAATCAGAACGGTCAAATTATTTAAATAGAAATGTCGCGTTCTTTAAACAAGTGTTCTTGTGATTGCAGGTACCAATTCTTGTGCACCAACGTCCGTAGAAGCCCTAGAACCAATTCCGGCTTGCTGCGTCAATCTCGAAATCAGTAAGTCACGACTAATTCTAAAATTAGAAAATTAGATTAGTGTCACTGTATGAACTTAGGAACTCTATCTATAGCCTCAAAACGGCTATTTGACTTGAACCGAACTTGAGACCTAATCTTATAGGGAAGTAATCAAACTATAGATTACTTTGCCAACTTTCAACTTTGGTGGTTTTAACACAACCATCAACTTGGGTAAATTGTGTGCTAAACAATACTTCTACATGCTCGAAGCATGGAATCGGTATCCCCGTTGTTGGACTTGTCTTTATCCTCAGTTCGCTTTGGCACAGTCTACTTTGGAATGAGTTACTACTCCCTGGTTTTCAATAAAAAGTCAACCAGTTGTCTTGGTTTGACTAGTAACATGTAGAACATCTCATGGAATATCTCGTGGAATATCTTGTGGAATATCTTGTGGAATATCTTGTGGAACATCTCGTGGAACATCATGAAAGGAACATGTACATAGAACACTTGACACTTCACTGGGGTTTTTGGGGTAACTCATAGTTTGAGAGAGGGCGGGAGTGACTAGAGTTCAATCTACATGTCTAGCTGCCTGGGTTTTCGGCATCATGTCTAGCTGCCTGTGTTTCGGCAAACAAAATATGCAGCATGTCAGCATCCTGCCTAGCTGCCTGTGTTTTCGACATTCGTCTGGGTCGCGCCCAGGCAAGAGATGAACTCAATGGTCACATATTGTACTCTCCGACTTGAGTCACGTAGTGTAGTTACTTTTGCACAGTCACTTTTACTTTACGCACTACAGTCGCCTTTACTTTACACGTTACATGCACGTTACCTACCACACTTGTGCAGTCACAGTACTTTATTTACCTTTAGCTACAACAGTAGCATGTTTCTTGCTTACCCTGCTTTACACTTACTCTATCACAGTACAGTGGTTCTCTCCCTTTAGTTCAGTTTACCTTTACTTTTCAGTTGTGAACAATTGTTGCTCAGTACTTTACTTTTCACTCTGGTCTACTTGTACGTAGTTACTTTTGTCATACTTGTGCACTACTTCTTTTCTATATTTAGAATTGTTGTGACTTACCTACAATTCCATCTCCGTGGCACCGCAGACGACGTACATATGGAGGTAGATGCTCCTGAGCTAATAGCGCCAGAATTTGACCGCAGCTTCCAGAGTTACTTTCACTTATGTACTTTTCATCTTTCATGTATATTTGTTGGGACATCTTGTACAATATGGATTGTAATAATTGGACACTATTTGAGTATTTTTGTTCATCTCTGCATCGTGGCTATTTTGTTTTCACTGGTAACCTGCAGGACCTGCGGAAATATCAAATAAGTAACGGGCCCCCGAGAGCGGGTCGTTACAGTTTTGGTGGCCCACGCAGGTCCGCGCTAACTAACTCGTGAACAATATAGCAAGATCAGGGTGTACAATATAAAATACTCAAATTAACCTCAAGTACGGGATGTCTCGAGTGTTCACCTGTATTGGATATACGGGCGAAACGACCTTATTACAATCTTCATTAGGTCTTCCTTGATCTTCATCACTTCCTTTGAACTCTTAACCCTTGCTTAAGAACTCGTGTACCATTCTTGTTTATACCCTCCATAGTAACCTCTTTTGCTAGCCGTTATAGTTATTTTTCATAGGTTGAACTACCTACTCACTTCATCATCATCCTCCTCCCTTCAGTTGATGATGACACACATATGAATGATAAGCTTTCTTCAATGGACCATGATCCGGTCAATCTGCTTGGCTAAGTTTGTTGGATCACCCTTGCTAGACTTGGGATAAGTGATCCTGGCTTAGTCACTTCCCTGGCCGTGTTCCGCTGGACCGCAAGGACGTGAATCATGAGTATGTAACGACATTGATCTTCATCACTATCACCCATCCTTTAACTTGATGACCTTTCAATTGACCTTCTTAGAATCTTTCTATTTCTAATTTGCTTGAACTCTAGCTACGTGTATTTTAAGGAGGGTAGCATTCGACTTTTCGATCACCAGAAGTTCGAGTTCGACTACGGAAGCGAATTGAAGGACGCTCAGAAGTATTGGAGGATGGTACTAGAGAATTTGAGACGAACCAAACCGAGACGTGCAAGCGTGAGCCGTTACTTCTTCTTCGTCTTTTCTTGAATTTACAGTCTTCTTTTATCTATTCTGTACCTGATTTCACCATGGGTTGAATCCTTTTCCACCTACCATCCCCCCTCTTTATTTCCTTTGTCATCTTCCTCACCTCGAGCCCTGTTCCTGCATAACCGTCTACCCTACCAACGACTTTCGATGCCCCCCTTCTTTTTTAAAATCCTTCCTCTCCTTCCTCCCTAAGCCACCCAGTGGTTTCCCCTACGCCGTATCGACTCCCACTCCTCCTCCCGGCCTCTTTCCCAAGCGAACTCGACCCATCTTGCCTCAAGCTCCTCCGACCTTACCCGAAGCTCCACCACCCCACCCTACTCTGGTGAAACCCGCCACGTCAAGCATTCGTAGCCGCCATGGATCGACATCCGCCAATGGCCCCTCGACGTTCTGTTTTGGGATTCTTGGCCTTAGCGACAGCCCTCGCCGCCGCCTTCACTGTTGCTGTGTGGTCGGGATATTGGGAACCCGCCGCTCTTGGCATTATTTGGATCTCCTTTTTCTAGTTCTTCCCTATTGAACTGCCCAGCTTCGATTCCTTCTTAGGGCTGCTCCTTCGTGTTTATGGGTTCGTGAGTTTTTGGTCGTTGAATTGCTTAGGGCTGATGGTGATAACCGTAGATGTCGACCAATGGTATTGGCCAGCAGTATCATTGGGGTTGAGTATTGGCGTGCTTTTGGGCTTAGGTGTTGAAGTTGGATGTCAGTCTTGTGCTCGGATTTGGGAGACCACTAGGATGTTGGTTTCTTGTTGGATGTTATGGAGATTGCTGGAAGAAGTGGTAGCGATGATCTTGACCCTCGAAAATTGGCCTTATATCTGCATGTTAGTGTTGATCTGGATATTGGCTTGTAATTTAGTAGCGTGGCAAACGAAGTCCTTTGTGTTCGACTGGTTAAGTTGTAACAGCATGGATGCACTAGGTTTAGCCCTTACGTTTATGTATGCTACGGCGATGATTTACATGATTAAGATCCAGACCCAGTAGTCATCATTAATATGAGTTGAAAATTTTAGACGTTCGGTTCTTCTTTTTTGTGTGCTTACTACTGACTTATCACCTCCAGTTCCAAGTTCGAATAGATGTCGTCATCATAGTAACTATCATTTTCATGTAATG